>JAPJBO010000813.1:0-103550 GCA_030068145.1 Diplonema papillatum
AGGTTCCATACCCGCCACTCCCGGGTGGCCTTGTCGGCAGCTTCCTCAGCCGCCGCCCAGTCAGGATCCATCAGCCGACGGCTGGTCCGTGCGGCCCGGCGGCGCGTGCTACCCGTGTGTACCGGCATTTTTCCCGGAGGGTAGTGTATGATTAGGAGGAGAATGGAAATAAAATGAAAGCGAGAATGTGGGGTAAGCCCTGATTATTAGATTCACGGTTAAACGAAGCTAGCGCACAAGGTTTGCCTGATCTCGCACCTACTTTCCGATACCAAATAGATGCTCTATTCAAACTCTCTCTCTCTCTCTCTCGGAAAAGGTCGCGTTGGCAGAAACGGTGAAGATGATAATTGTCACAGGGTTGGTGAAATGAAAGCGAGAATGTGGGGTAAGCCCTGATTATTAGATTCACGGTTAAACGAAGCTAGCGCACAAGGTTTGCCTGATCTCGCACCTACTTTCCGATACCAAATAGATGCTCTATTCAAACTCGGAAAAGGTCGCGTTGGCAGAAACGGTGAAGATGATAATTGTCACAGGGTTGGTGAAATGAAAGCGAGAATGTGGAATAAAAATCCCTGGACGTGAAACTACAAAGAGCTGAGATCCCGCTGCCTCCGGGTCTCGCAAAGAATAGCGCTATCAGGAGCGCAAATACAAAACTTCCGAGTAAAGATCCTCATGCAACGCAGAACGGGGACCGGGGCGGCTGGATGCCCTGCCTGTATGGGTCCCGCGTCCAGACGTCTGCCAGTTGCCCAGCAGTCGGGACCCATACAGTCTCGAGGACACACTGGTGTTCCTCCAAGACGTCGCGGACCTGGCACAGGATGAAGTTCCCGAGCTGGGTCTTCGACTTCCAGTTCCTCAAGCAGTTGACGGCGGGCAAGTTGTCGACGAAGATCCTGATCGTCGACAGCGGAGAGCGAGAAGCCGCGTACGCAATCGCGAACTTCGCCGCCGTCAGCTCAGCGAAGAAGATGTGCTGCGGGACATCCCTCCACGGGCCCCACATCGCCATGGAACCCACCAGCCAGGCCCATCCCTGCATGCTGGCGTCGGACCACGCCTCCACGAGGGTGTCCCGTTGCTTCGAGTCGAAAACGACCCACCGGTTGACCCGTCTCACTCCCGCAAGGAACGGAAAAACGTCGTCGCTCACGCGGACCAGCGACTCCCAGCCCAGGGAACCGGTCAGGACCTGGTGCGCCAGGGTTCCCATCCACGCAAGCACCGGGCTCACCCTGCAGAGCGGCGTGCCCCACACCGTCCACGCCCAAATAGCGGTCCCGACGACCTTCCAAACGCCACGCAAAGTCATCCGCGTCGAATCGACCGAGCAAAAGAGGAGGTGCGCCTTCCTCGCCCACTCTTGCTTCAGCCGGTATCTCTTCGCCGCGAGGTCGAACTCGACTCCCAAGACAACCGGCGTCGAGCTGGGCTCGAGGACGGACTTCTCGTCGTTGACCGTCATGCACACCTTGCGGGCGCGTCGCAGGACTCGGTCGCGCACAGCGCGAAGCGCGTCCGGACAGTCACCGACGAGGGCCCAGTCGTCGTACCAGACTATCCTATCGTCCCCGGCGGTTTCCGTGATGACCAGCGCAGAGTCCTGTGCGATCACGGGCGAGAACGACCAGCCCATCGTAAGCCGGCGCCACCGATACAGAGCCACGCCCCCGTCGGGCCTCCTGGTCCGGAGCCCGAAGAAAGCCGACGTCGACCGTCCCACTGGGAACTGGAAGAAGTAGGACTTCAGGTCGACGACGACTGCGTGCGACTGCGACATCATCTTGGCGATGACCTCGTCGACACGCAAGAGGCTGAACTTCGGCGGAGGCTCCATCAGCTCGTTCAGCGGGCGGCCATCGACGATGGCACGGGAGTGGTGCTCCCCCTTCTCGACAGCGAACGCCGGCAGTACGCACTTCAGCGGCTCCGAGCGGGGAACGCGTTCCTCTGGTTTCCGGCGGAAGGTATCCGAGGGGGACTGTGGTGGGAGGGTCGTAGAAGTGTGGGTGAAGCCGTAGAAAAAGCCTCCTTCCCCAGCAACCTGGATCTCCGCGATTTCAGGCCCACGACCTGCCGAGGCAAAGAGCCGGCGTCGGGCATGGGGTGTTTCTGTCGCGTCGGGAAACGGCTGTCAAAGAGAGGCGGGTTGGCTAGTCCCGGGAGGCGCCCTGGAGCACCCGCTGTGCCGACTCCAGGGTCTTCAGGGTGTCGACGGCCGGGCCCTCGACGTAGTACCGGAAGACACTCTTCTTCCGGTGGCCCGTGACTGCCATCGCGTCGTCCTCGCTCATCGTCTCCCGCAACGCGGTGGCCGCGCCCCTCCGGAAACTCTTCGTCGAGTAGGACCTCCCCAACGTCCGCTTCGCCGCCGAGAGCACTTGGTGGTACTCGAGGTCCGGGAACAGCAGGGAGTTCGGGCCCGTGATCCCGTCGAGGTGCCGCAGGACGATGAGGGACAGAGGAGCGGCGACGAGTCCGTACCGCCCCTTGTCTGCCTGGCGCGACTTCTCCCTCCAAATGTCGACGAGGATGGTGGGGGACGGGCCGCGGCGGGACACCGTGAGGTCCCTCTTCCGCAGGCTCAGAACGGTTTCCGAGCGAGACGCCAGCGTCCACATCAAAGCCTGGGCGGCGGCCGTCGGGAGGTCCTTCTCCGCCTCTGCGGCCACCGCACGCATGACGGCCTCCTTCGACGCCGCCACCCCTCGCTTCACCGGCAGCGCGTTAGCACCGTCCGGGTGGCGGTGGAGTGATGGCGACCGCGCCCGAGCTGCGCGATGTACTGCGCCATCTGGAGGGGGTCGTCGGAGTTCACCCCCGTCTGTCGTGCGGTCTTGACCAAGGCCTTCGCCTGATCGCTCGCGGTGCCGCTCTCCCACAGACGAGTGTCGAGGAGCCGCCTCGCTCTCGCCGGGTCCATCAAGGTCTTCGGCCTGGGGGGACCAAATCCCAGCCGACTGTTCCACGCCCAACTTCATTTGCGGCCCCGGCCGCCCTTGCCCCCCTTTCCCGACGGGGAGCGGGAGCGGGCCGAAGCCCCGGAAGAGCCCCGACTGGGGGCGCTCCGTTGGCCGCGCGGTTCGTGGGCGTTCCAGCCTCCGCCCCACCCTCGGGCGTGGCTGTTGGCCGCCTTCTCCGCTTTCTCCCAGTCGGGGTCCTGCTTGCGGCCCCGCATGGTGCGGGCGAACTCGCTCCCCCATCGGGGTCCTCGCCGCGCTCTCCCGTCCAGCTCACGGAGGCGGGTGCCCACTTCGAATACGGCGGCCTCGAGGTCGCCCTTCAGCAACTTGCCCAACAGGGCAAGGAGGCTCTTCGCCTCGTGTCCCATGCTGCCTCTCAGCAGCTCTTCGTGCTCGACCTTCAGTCGAGCCACGAGAAGTTCACGGGCCACCGGGCCCGTCTGACCGAAGTCCAGCCACTTCTTTGGCTGGAGCACGAGCTCGTCGAGCTCGTCGAGGCCTTCGGCCCCGTCGTCGTCGCTCCCCTCCGATGGGGGCGACACGACGGTCGCCCTCGCCGGCCTCCTCGCCTGGCCTGCCTCGAGCCCGGCGACTCTCGAGTTGAGCCGCCGGAGCTCCTTTAACACGGCCGCCAGGCCGGGCTCTACCCCCTCGGTGTGTTCTTCTTCTTCTTCTTTCTCCTCTCTTTCCTCCTCTTCCTCATCTCGTTGCCTTTTCTTGCATGCTTTTTGATGCCCGGTAAGACCTTTCGCATCGAAGGTTCCTCCACAGTGTTCGCAATCAGGCATTGGGAAGAGGGGGTGTGAGTTGTGTATGGAATAAAAAGAGAATGGAAATAAAATGAAAGCGAGAATGTGGGGTAAGCCCTGATTATTAGATTCACGGTTAAACGAAGCTAGCGCACAAGGTTTGCCTGATCTCGCACCTACTTTCCGATACCAAATAGATGCTCTATTCAAACTCGGAAAAGGTCGCGCTGGCAGAAACGGTGAAATAATAAAGGTCGCAGGGTTGGTGAAATGAAAGCGAGAATGTGGAATAAAAATCCCTGGACGTGAAACTCAATGAGCTGAGATCCCGCTGCCTCCGGGTCTCGCAAAAAGAAAACAGCGCTATCAGGAGCGCAAATACAAAACTTTCGAGGTAAGGAACCTCATGCAACACAGAACGGGGTCCGGGGCGGCCGGATACCCCGCCTGTATGGATCCCGTGTCCAGACGTCTGCCAGTTGTTCAGCAGTCGGGACCCATACAGTCTCGAGGATACACTGGTGTTCCTCCAAGACGTCGCGCACCTGGCACAGGATGAGGTTCCCGAGCTCGGTCTTCGACTTCCAGTTCTTCAGGCAGTTGACGGCGGGCAAGTTGTCGACAAATATTCTGATTGTCGACAGCGGAGACCGCGAAGCCGCATACGCAACCGCAAACTTGGCCGCCGTAAGCTCGGCGAAGAAGATGTGCTGCGGTGCATCCCTCCATGGGCCCCACATCGCCATGGAACCCACTAGCCAGGCCCATCCCTGCATGCTGGCGTCGGACCACGCCTCCACGAGGGTGTCCCGCTGCTTCGAGTCGAAAACGACCCATCGATTGCCCGACAGGCGCCGCCTCACCCCAGCCAGGAACGGAAGAACGTCGTCGCTCACGCGGACCAGCGACTCCCAGCCCAGGGAACCGGTCAGGACTTGGTGCGCCAGGGTCCCCATCCAGGCAAGCACCGGGCTCACTCTGCAGAGTGGCGTGCCCCACACCGTCCATGCCCAAATGGCGGTTCCGACGACCTTCCAAACGCCACGCAAAGTCATCTGCATCGAACCGACCGAGCAAAAGAGGAGGTGCGCCTTCCTCGCCCACTCCTGCTTCAGTCGGTACCTCTTCGCCGCGAGGTCAAACTCGACCCCCAAGACAACCGGCGTCGAGCTGGGCTCGAGGACGGACTTCTCGTCGTTGACCGTCATGCGCACCTGGCGGGCGCGTCGCAGGACTCGGTCGCGCACTGCGCGAAGCGCGTCCGGACAGTCACCGACGAGGGCCCAGTCGTCGTACCAGACGACCCTGTCGTCCTTCGCAGGCTCCGTGACGACGAGTGCGGAGTCCTGCGCAATCACCGGCGAGTACGACCAGCCCATCGTCAGACGGCGCCACCGATACAGGGCCACGCCCCCGTCCGGCCTCTTCGTTCGAAGCCCGAAGAATGCCGACGTCGACCGTCCTACTGGGAATTGGAAAAAGTAGGACTTCAGGTCAACTACGACTGCGTGTGACTTCGACATCATCTTCTTGATGACCTCGTCGACACGCAAGAGGCTGAACTTCGGCGGGGGCTCCATCAGCTCGTTCAGCGGGCGGCCGTCGACGATGGCGCGCGAGTGCTGCTCGCCCTTCTCGACGGCGAATGCCGGCAGGACGCACTTCAGCGGCTGCGACCGAGGAACCCGCTCCACAAACCCGACACCTTCCAGCGTCACCGCATGCCGGGCAAATGCGTCGCTCTTCCGACCCGGCAGGACAGGCACTTCCAACAACTTCCGACGGAAGGAGTGTCCGTCCGTCAGGAGGTCGAGCAGGCCGTGCAAGCGGGCCCCGGGGCCAGCTAGGCTCCGGAGGCCGCGGAGATCGATCGGCGGCACAGCCGTGACGTCGAGCGGCCTCGTCGATCTCGGGGCACCGATTCCCGGAGTGAGGCCCCTCGTCTCCGGTGGCAGGTAGCCGAGGGGAACTGCGGTCGGGGGGTCGTAGAAGTGGGGGTGGAGCCGCAGGAAAAGCTGCCTTCCCCTGAGCAGTCTCGACCTTCGCGACTTCAACCCCCTGACCTGCCGAGGCAAAAAGCCGGCGTCGGGCAAGGGTTTCTGTCGCGTTGGGAAACGACTGTCGCAGAAGGAGGGGCGAGCTGGGTGGTGCCCGGGAGAATTGGTCGGTGCGCTTCCCGGGTCTTCCTGCTTTCCGCCATCGTCAGCAGGCGACGAGAGCAGAGCAGTCGTCATGCTCCCGCCAGGTCCTTCAAGTTCGGAGTCGGCTGGGGGGGACCAGCCCCCAGGCGACCGTTCCAAGCCGGTCCTCAGCAGCGACCGGTCCTTCCTTCCTTTCCCGCAAGAGGAGGGGCGTGCATCGTCTCCCCGGGCTCGCACGGGTTCCACATGCGCCACTCCCGCGTGGCCCCGTCCGCCGCTTCCTCAGCAGCCGCCCAGTCAGGATCCATCACCCGTCGACAGTTCAGCGCGGCCCGGCGCGTGCGGCTATCCTTGCGGATCGGCATTATTACTTGGGGAGAATGGAAAAAAAAAATGAAAGCGAGAATGTGGGGTAAGCCCTGATTATTAGATTCACGGTTAAACGAAGCTAGCGCACAAGGTTTGCCTGATCTCGCACCTACTTTCCGATACCAAATAGATACTCTATTCAAACTCTCTCTCTCTCTCTCTCGGAAATGTCAGCGCGGTAGCGATGACAGCGAGAACACAAATAGGTGGGAGGGGAGAGGCCCTGGGACTGCTAAGGCGTGACAACCCCGCCCAGGAAGCCACCCCGAAACTAGCCTGCCCACCTGACGGTGGGGGCCCACTCTGACGGTGGAGGCCCGCACCCTTTGACTTGTTTTATGTGTTCTCTCTCTCTCTCTCTCTCTCTCTCTCTCTCTCTCTCTCTCTCTCTCTCTCTCTCTCTCTCTCTCTCTCTCTCTCTCTCTCTCTCACCTTTCCCCGCAATCCCATCCTACCAGCCCACAAACAAAAAAGCCGAAAGACCCCAGGTCTGTACGCCCCATACGAGATCGTCGAGAAACATCGGTGCCACACATCAGGAGGAGGCGGGGCGGGTGAGGACCGAGGGGAGCAAGAAATGTACCATGGTGTCATCAAGTCCTTCGATGTCGGGGAAGGGTACGGATTCCTAACGAGCGCAGCTGTCGTCGAGCAGTACGGGCGCGACGTGTTTCTGCACCGGAGACAGCTGAAGAACGTGGGGAAGGAGGCCGTCGGGTGCTCGGCCGTATTCGAGATCGAGTTGAACGACCGCAACATGCCGCAAGCGCGGAATTTCAAGTGCATCGACGTGGTCGAAGCGACGGCGGCTGCAATCAGAATGGGCCTCACCGACATCCCGGACTGGCTCAACGTCGGCGACGGAGTGACGTCACCGGCGGCGTATTGGGACTGGGCATTTGACAAGCTGGAGAAGCAAGAAAAGCAAGGGGTCCCAACAGCTCAACGCGGGAGGCACGAGATCGACCACAGCGCAGACCTCAGCTTTCGGCTGATCGCCCGGCAGGCGGCCGCCTCGCTGAAGAAGGCGAAAGCAGCCAGCTTGTACAGAGACAGGGACAGCAAGCAGAAGCCCCCGCCCGCAAAGCCGACGAAGCCGGCAGCATCCGCAGTGAAGACCAGTAGCGACCCGCCAAGTCGGTTCGACCGACCAGCTGGCGACGGCGCCGTGGGCGAAGTGCCGGACTCTCTGCGGCAGGCTTCTTCCGCCCACGCATTACCCAGCTGCTTGCCACTTCTCCCTCCCGGCGGAAGCGGCGATTCTGCGCGTGATGGCACGGCGGCCATGACAGAGCAAGACGCGCGGATTGCGACCATCAACCAGGCTCTCCAGTTCTTCCGCGCCGTCAAGGCCATGATTGAAAAGAATGGCATCATCGAGTATGCTCTCGTTTGGAAGTTCAAACCAAGCGTCGACGTTTTCGACTGTGTGGGAGCCCTGGGCGTAACACCCGCTGGCAATGCCTACGCCGCTGCATCCCTCGAAACACTGGTGCCCTTGCAGAGTTTCCCCGGCCGAGCGCTTGCCAGCGATAATGCGGCGGTCTGGGCACAGGACATGCACGACCTCCGAACCGAGCTTCACGGCCTTGACCTCGCAGTAGAGCACAACATGCACGGTGCTGTAGCTCTGTCCTCCGACGACGACACCGTCCTCGAATTTGGGGGAACGGCCTTGCTGTACCACCCGGTACAGGTGCAGGACTTCATTGAGAAAGTGCGAGTTGTGAAGCCGCAACTGCGCACGGACTGGTCCCTGACGGCGCGGTACTCTTTCCTGCACTCGAAGACTGGAGAGCAAACCGTGAAGATAACCGAGAAGGAAGAAGTGTGTGCTGAGTGCCAGGAACACGACGGTATCGTCCAGTGTCTCGAGTGCCCCGGGTGCCTGCCGGTGTGCCGGACCTGCTTCGCTCTGCTGCACAAGATCGGCCGTCGCTGGCAGCACCGCAGCTTCATCGAAATTGCGCGGCCTCGTGTGGGGACCCTGCTCGACGACGACCACGCGTCCCGAGTCGACAACATGCCCCCTCTCGTCAATGAATGACCGCATCTAACATTTTCGACGACGTTGCAATCTTCCGCAACCCCGCACGGGGCTTGTCACTAGTATCACTAGCGGTGTGGAGACGCCACCAGTGGCTACATTCGGCCGGTCCGCATGGCGTTCGCAACCGTTTTGCAATGGCGAACTCAGCAGCTTCATGAGGCTCGTTCGTGGCAACCAGTGGATCGAGACGTCATGTCTTTGCAGGAGGAAAAACTTAACAAAAGGAAGGTCTACTTTCGCAAAAACTGGGACCGTTGGACGCGTCCAAAAGAACCACTCACTGGCAAACCAGTGTAAGGTTCAGGGGTGCGCGAAAACGGTGCTCTGCAGAAATCGGCTGGGTTCACAGCGCGCTTTCTAAATTGCGTAGAAGTGGAAACTCAAGTGAGCACGGACGAGACTCATCTCTCCTGGAACATCTTCTGGTGGGCCAGACTCTCTTGGAAACCAGCCGAATCCCCGTGAAAAGTCCCTTCGAAAAAGCTCACCTGGCGGGACCCCAGGATTCCTGGAGTCGGGAACGTAAAACACGGACAGCTGCGCCACGCTCAGTCGAACGCGGCGCAAGAAGTCTTCTCAACTTCCTTGATGGATATTAAGGTAGTACAAAAACAAACGTAGAGAGATGTGCTGGATGGGGGTTTCCATGTTTTTCCTGTGAAAATGGGTGGCTCGCTGCGAACTAAATTGAGAAATTCAAATTCAGCAAACTTCCAGACTCGGACGAGGTGACTTCGCTGCCCACCTGCATTCCGTCTTTGTAGGGCCCTGCGCGAATCCCGGAGTACAGCACCCCGGTCTTCCCAAGTGGATCCCTGACTTTCAAACAGAGGCACACCGTAGCAGCCGGAAGTTTACAAACCAAGCAAACATGACGTACGCGTTTCTTCCAGCCCGTACTTGTTGCGGCGTAGCAATACAGGTGTCTCCCATACCAGTATTGCATTTCTCAGATGACGGCTTTCGGCGGTCTCGAATTCAAACTAGTCACACGACAGGTACCCTGTGTCATCGAGTTTACTCGTCGTCCGAGAGCAAAACTGCCCTTGGAAGAAAACGTGAATATTTCTGCCGGCAGAAATGAAATTTTCCAACCAAAACTACGCATTTCTTCCCAAACGGGAAGCAACCGCCTTTTTGTGCAGGAGGGATTTGAGCCGGAGGGAAGAAAAAAGGCAAAACTGGGAACAAGACTTATCCGCAAGGTCTTGAAATGTCACCCTTGAAAATGTTGCTTGTTTCGTTAGGTGGGGGGAAAATACAAACTTTCGTAACAAGAAGCAAGTGAGCCAGCAAACAACAATGTCACCCAACGACACTCCACAAGACCGGTGTTTCTAGGAAAAAGAAAGCATGCAAAAAAAATAAAGCAGTCAAAAAAAATTGGAACAAACAAAAAATTGATGGCAGGCCCACGGGGCGGCCCGCCTTCAGGGGTTATAGGAATTGCTTCTGCAAAATCAAGCTCGTGTTGTGGGAGTTAACTTCTTGAGGGGGTCGTTTCGTGTATTAGCACATTCGGTTGGTTTCGTTTAGGTTTCTCATGTGCAGCCGTGTTCCTGAAATGTTTCCTTACTACTGAAATGGTGCGTTTGATCTTAGCTCATGTACCAAGGCAGTCTACCTGACGGTTACTGGCTGTTACTGGCAGTTACTGGCAGCGCAGAGCAGGGGTGCACGTGATTTAAACGCTGGGTGTACTTAGCAAAATTTGACCTCCACCCAGATTTTTTTCATTTTTGTTGGTCGATGTTGTCTCCAGGTTTCGAGTTTTCTGAGTTTGGAAGAGAGGAGGGGCAACAAATACTCTTGGGTTTTTCCCACGTGGTAGTGCCTGCCCGCGCAAAAGGCTCTGAAAAAAGCGCTACTCGAAAAACAGGCAAGCATTTCGCTGAACGTACCATCTGTATCCTCATCCAGTCTTCGTCACCATCTTGGCGAACTTCTCGACAGCCTCTTTCAGAGTTGCGGCTTGGGAAGTTCCGCCTCCTCAGGGCAACCTTCCAGACCGTCATGTACCCGCTTTTCGTGGATCTTTACGGCTTTGTGAAGTTGGGCGTCGGATCATCCGACAGGCTGGATGCCGGCCAAGTTCGTAGCGCGTTCAGCCGGCTTGTTTCAGCCCCATGATGCTGAAAAGGACACCGAGTTGCTAGAAAAGATGACCGTAGCGAGTGTGATGTGTTCCGCAATTCTTGCTGCACAATGGAACAAGGAAGGTTCAAAAAGGTTCCCAAGACGAAGCAGCAAGCGGTAGCACGCCAGGTGTATCTTCCCAGCAGCTTCAGGAAAAGCTCCCACAGCGTTTAAAAGACGCTGGGATTCGCGGCGGTTCGCGGAGGCGTGTCCTTGAGCAAGGTGTGGTGGAAAAGGAGCTCGCAAGCTGGTTGAAGGAGGACGTTGTTTCACCAGCTGCGCTTCCGCGCGTGTGGCCAGCGTAAAAGAGGGGAGAGTCCGTTCCAGTCCGCACCTCCCCTCACAGCCTTCTTCTCTGCTGGCAAAGGACCATTGGGATAGGAGCCATTCGGGCAATCTCATGGTACCGCGTGAATGGCGCGATCGGGCCCACGGCAGCGCAGGCCAGCTGCAACGGTGGTCGCGCACGCAGCCTGTCTGCTCGCGGTCGCGCCGGCCCGGTCCGCAACCGCAGCCACCATGTAGCGGCCACATTCGCCCGTGCCCACACGCCGGCCAGCTCATCCCATCGAGCTAGCAATCCAGCTGAGGAGCACAACCGAGGATCCCGTAGCGTCAGCAGTGCCAAGGAACGTAGCCATTAAACATGCACACCGGAGCGGCGCCTACGACTCCGAAGGCAACCGCACTGAAGGAGAATTGGAGGTTCAGTAGTGATATCCTCAGAATGTACTGCATAGAGCTCTGGATGTCCGGCGGTGCGAAAAGGTCATGGGACGTGTCTCCAACGGCCTACTTGTTTGCGCCGTCTTCGTCAACAAACAAGTCGCGCAGAAGAAAGTAAGCGACGGGGATCAAGGGCAAATACAACTAAAACACCCTGGACATCTGCGGTACTGCGAAGAATGCTAGAAGTTAGTTCCGTGCCAGCAAAACAAGAAATGCATGACTGGACACAAAACTGACGTGAAATGTGAAACAGAGTGGGGCGATGTCAGTCTTTCAATGAATTACAACGGGTTCGTCAAGGGGCTGAGGCAATTGATCGGCAGCTACTTCTTCGTCTTCCCCACTTCGCAGCTTCGGTCGCGAAGCAGGCGGGATCGGGAAATGGAATCTCCGCAAATCTTTTTTCTGAAGGCGCCCCATTGATGTTGCCCCCTGGACGACACTGCTGCAGCACCAGGACTTTCGACCACTCCTTTGTGCAGTCGAATCGGAGCGGAATCGATGCGACCAGGTTTCGTTTCCTCTTTCTGCCAGCCACCTGGTCAGCGTCCTCCTGCTTGGACTTGTTCCACAACAGTCTTTCTCGACCTAGACGCACTTTTCGTTCACTGGGCTTCTCCAACTCGAACATGGCAATCAGATTCGGCAACGGTGGAACCGAAGGCGACTCTCCTTCTTTGCAGCCCTTCAGCAGACCTTTGCTCGAATGAGCTCGTCCCGCACGGTTGTATAGGTAGCGACTTGAAGGACCTTCTTCATCTTCCCGCACATCCCTTCCAAAACAGACGGTCCAAGTGCCAGATTTCTCGTTACGCTTGCTACCTCCTTTTCGGGAGGGCAGTACTGCACAGGCTCGTAGTAACACCCGGCGGCAACCCGATGGACGGCGCTCCGGAGACAGTCAACATCTGACACCGTGGTGATGTCGGGTATTAGAACCTTTGAACGGTTCACCCTTCTCCCCCCGTAGTAGCGCGTGCGGGGGAAGGGGGGCGATTCGGTAGTTCACCTGTTACAGGAAAGGTTTGGCATTTTGAGTCAAAAATAAACGCAAAAATGTCCAGAAAATGGGTTTGACACCTTCAGAAAAACTAGAAAGTATCATGTGGTGGTGTCTGAGCGTGGGCAAATCTTTCGGGTTCTGGACCAAAAAGTTGCTAAGTACACAAAAGGTTTTTTTTTTTTGCGATAACCAGTAACCACCTTAGTGAGCATACTTGTTACAGCTAAAAAGGAACGTTGGCAGCGGTTTAACCTGAACGCGCACAGGTCAAATCGCACAAACGAAGATCTTAGAAGATTAATACTATTCCGACGAGAACTATCACTTGTACAAAGGTTATTACCCCGTCGCTCCCGAGAAGAACACCGTAATTTTACCCCTCGCTTGTCCCAGTGGCAGTTACTGGCAGCGCAGACCTGTCAAACGCACCATGAAAACAGAACTTTCACATACAATTATACAAGGGGGGTTTTTCTGTACGCGCGTATTCTTGGAAGAAAGAGAAAAAAAAAAAATGTCGACCGCACAAAAAGAAGAAAAACCGACACAACACAAAAGCCTGCACGTACCTTCACTGTCATGTCATGAAACAAAAACGTGTCTGGGACTGGCGGCGACTTGTGGAACTGTGGCAGCAGTGGGTTTTGGGTACTGTGAGTGTTGTAGGTTCGGGGTTTCCAGTGTCGTGGGAGCAAGCCACGAGAACGCAGGCCAGATTCAGACAGGCACAAGCATGATCTGACTATCTGACTAGCCCACACCACACTGCAAGTGACGTGCAGTCGAAAAAAGTCGCCAAATCAATTTTTTTTTGAGACATTGCAATGTGTCCAAAAATGTACGCCTGAGCAATGAGCGAACCAACACCAAACTGAAGATCGTGTCACTGTCACAGTTTACATGTCCGTGCTTCACATGGAGATCCCTAACTCAAGACATACCAGGTGAAAAAGAAGAAGAACAACCTGAAGAGAGGGTCGAAACTCGGCCTGCTCAAAAAAAAAACTCGCTGCGCGGCGCAGGTCCCTCAAACCGCCAACACAGCCTAACGTGCAGGTCGGGGGCTACATTCGGGATCGGAGTGACTCTCCGCCGGATGCTGTGCAATTACGCAAGACAAGAGCCCGATCTTGAGCGTAGACTTTCGTCCCATAAATCCCTTGTTGTTGTGTTGTTTTCACTCTTAAAAACCCACAACAAACACGAAAAAAAAAAAACGAAACGGAGACCGAGCAACTTCCAGAACAGACCTCCGTCGGAGAAAACTGTGACCGCACAAACAGTTCAGTTTCTTGAACAAGAAGGACTCAACTACTCTAGGTGAGAGTTCGGCAAGTTATAAAGTGACGTAAGAACAGCGGACGTCCATGGACACTCCCAAAAGCTGCAATTGCGTTACTAAACATGTGAATTCTGTGTACCAAACGCGTCAATTCTGTGGATTTTTCGTGCAAGCGAGGAGAAAAGAGAAGCTGACGTGGCAAACAAAAGTCAACAGAAGATGAACACATCCCCACGTATCTTCAACCTCAACTGGTGAAGTACACCGCCACTTCAACATCTGTACCACCTACACCTACCGCACGACAATACTGCCCACGACGACGTAGTTTTCTCGGAGTACAAATACATGCAGAGCAACCGGACGCACATGTATCAACAGCGTGTATCAACATGCTACACCAACAACCTCTTCAAACTCGAGCCGTTGGTATCTTCAAAGGCGCATCATAAACAAGAAGCTTCGCGCGCTTAGAACGCCTGGCTTAGCGAGGAGTTCACCAACTTACCTCGGCTTCTCAACCAGCGCAAACGTCCCTCGGGCTCACCATCGCCCGACGTAGTCGTAAACACCTGCACTAGAAGGAAAATACAGGCCCGCATCTTTTTTTGAACCATCGCAGCCTTTCCTCTCAAACCGGGTTCGAATGAAACACGGCACCCCTCGAGGTGACTCAGTGATCCCCGCATCATACGGATTTCGCAAACAGTGATCATCATGACCAGGTGATGCTACGGTATACCACTCGAGACATTAGTGGCCACGAGCCACACGGGAAGGACGCCTTCGATGGAATGCGGACCATGCGCAAATGTGGACAAGAAAACAAACGACCAATCCAACTGCGTCATATTCCTCGCGCTGAGCACCCACTGTACAAGGGAAGTCTTGGCAAATTCTTTCGCAGCTACAACAACCAAAGCGGTGATGCAATTCTTACTGCGATGTGCCCAGCATGCAAATCAACCCATGGCGGTAGGTTTGAAGGGGCTGCAGGTCTCTGCAGACGCGGTGCTACGCTGCAGAGAGCTCGTGCAGCTCCCAAAAACGCAATTATCCGTATGGCAACAACGTCACAGGGATGCCACGCTTATGCGTCATCCCTACTGCAACCAAGAACAGTGCACCTGTCAACACCTTTTGTTGTCTGTCTTATCTCTTTCAAAGAACAACGCAAACGCATTGATTCACTTTTTTCTACCGCGCTCGTGTTACATCGCTCTGGAGCAGACGAATCTCGGTCAAATGAAACCATCCAGAAGCACATGCACCAGGAACTCTGCAACCTAGTGAGTATACCAGTACTGTGCATCCACAACTCTCCCACAACGTGGTCAGAATAGCCAGTATATTTGTGGCGCCGAAACACCCTGACTCTTCACGCAAAAGCAGAACGCCCGAACCAAGTACCCCGTGAACGCCTTGGGCACCCAATCCGGCTTTGCGACGGAGCGAGAAAGTACCCGACATGAGTGGCACGGTGCCCCCCTTCTTTCTCCCCACCTTTGGCCAACCAACCGGTCCTGCAAACATCAGAGTACTGTAAGTTGGACCTCCCGAGCCGCTACATATAATTGTTAATCAGCAACGGGATGTGTGCCGTCAGTACGGATAATCCACAAGCTCTCGTCGTCACTTTGCCGAACCCGTTCCGTCTTCTCGCTCGACCACTTCTGTCATTCACGGATTGGGTACGTTGCTTGGCATGCACACACACACACTCACACACGCACACTCACTGGGTTGCACTCTGCGTTAGGCGTTACCTATCATTGCCACACACACTAGCAAGCTCCTGAGCGCCGAAGGCGCGTCTACGTGGAATCCTATTTCCGTTCGGCCATTTGACATCGCGATGCGCCTAGGTCCATTCTTTATACGGTTGGACAAGGTAGCGCATGCAGGCCGTTTCTCTTCTCTGTCTGTGTTCCCCCCGAATAGAAGTGAGGAGAGGCTTCAAGGAAGAACCACGGAAGAAGATATTTCACACGCATACTAGCAATCCTTTATATTGTTCCGAGAAAGGCGATGTATTCTTGTTTTCTCCACTCCTTCCGAGGTTGGGACGGCTGGAGTCAAAAACCGCCCTGCCTTGCATCTTGTTTGCTTCCCTGCAGAAAAACGAGGGACAGGATATAGGATTCCACACACGCACCCGCACACAGAAGCCCGACCGCAAATACGACGTACCCAACAACCACAAAAGCCTCTTTGTTTGTTTCGGTTTCATCGTTCCGCTGCGCTGCGCCGTCTCTTGATGTGCACCCTCCTCTCTTGTTTCCAGCGTACAAACCTGTTCAAAGACGAAACCCCTTTTTTTGTAACAGTACCGAATATAGGACCCATCCATACGAGCGGTACGTCCATTTTGTGTGGTGGCTTTCTCCACTAGTACGCTGCAGGCTAAAATGTTCGCCACGCCGTGTTGCTCAGGATCAATTGCAGCGCAGTCTTTTTAGCACTTACAAGACGTAGAAAGAGTGCATCGGTGGTTGTTGCAAGTCATCGATCAACCGGTACGCACAAGCCATCAGTGTTTAACAGTTTCGTCGATAGAGTCGTGGAAAGGCCAGTCGAAAAACGACAGCTTTCGAAGGTCTCGGGGTTCGGAGGCGAACAAATCTAGGACCGGCCCCCTTTGTGAGAAAAAGCGAACCGTCGAGAGCTCTGTACTGGCCCTGAGATTACCCCCTCAGGTGACACCACTTTATCTTTAGCCATACTTCAACACTCTTGAACAAACGTGCCCATAATATAATTGCAAACAACCCTGCAAACGATAGAGCGGCGTTTTCGAAGCCACACATGCAAGAGCCCGGAAATTACGCGTCAGTAAAGTTCAACTACCCCCCATTTCATCCTTATAGTACAACTAACATCCTTTCCGGAAACTTCAAATCAGGTTTCTCGAAGCGATGAATGCGTGCCAGCAAGGTCCACATAGCTTTTGACTCACGCATGCACTTTATCGTCGAAAGCGAACAGGAATTCCAGCCAAAGAATTCTTTTCGCTCCCTCTTCATGTTCAGACAAGATCCCCTTGATCGCCAACACAAGCGCAGCACAACAGCGTCTGACCGTGTGGTATCAACACAACCGATTCATCTGAACTACTAAACTGTATCATTGGCTGATGATGCGCCGTGTGCCAAAAAAGAAAATGTAGCACTGAAGAGTCCTTGTTCGACTCTCCGCAGGAATGCTGTTGCTTTTGCAGACAGTGAAGTCGTATTCCCTGTCAGGTTGTCCACGAGAAGCAATCAAACCATTGTTTTGCTCTGCGATTCGCATGCCGATCGCCTTTTCTCAAAGCAATGAAGGCAGCTCGACGAAAGTAGGCTGATTGTGCAGGGCAGAGCGGATAATGCGACATTGAACCGCGGAGATGTCGAAAACAGTATTCAACTAAGCGTCACGAAATTCAGCACGCGTGCATTATTGCACATCACACAAACGTTTCTTGATTCTCCACCCGCCCACTTCAACATCTTTCCTTTCTGTACTGCGTACGTGCGTACCGCGATCCTCTGTTCGTTACCCGACGGTACATTTTTGTTTACACGACCTGGTCTGGTACCCGAGGCGTGGCTGGAAAAGGGATCGTCAGACCTCGGGTGTGCCGCCCAAGGGAACCCGTGTCTCAATGGAAGTAAACGTTGCAGCACTTTTCAATACCTGCCTGGTGTTCTGAACAGGCCGCATCCCTACGGGGGACTTTTCATCAAGGCCGCTAGACTCGTCAGTGATGCGGACCCGCGAGCGAGCGCAATCACCTTTCAATCTGGACGATGCTCGCTATCGAGATTTATGCATCCTCCTGCAAGCAAGAAGTCAGTAAAAGAGTAAAAGGAACCGATCAAAAAGAACATGAACCCTGAACAAAACAGCGAATAGAAGGGTCGAACCTCTCAACTCAAGTGTGTGTGTATGTGTGTATGTGTGTTCTGGAATCCGACATCCTGTCCCGTGATTCTCTTTCCGACGTGCTGGTGCTGTTGAGGTGTTGGAGTGCAAACAAGATGTGTGGCAGAGCGGTCCCTTTGCCTGCTCGTTGTTGCATCACCAGCCTGTTCCGACCTCGAGACGAGTGGGCGTCGCCCTTCTCGGAGACAGGATCAGATTCCACTTCGATGCGCCTTTGGCGCTCAAGCTAGCTTGCTAGTATGTGTGATGTGTGTGTGTGAGTGTGTGTGAAGTTTCGGCCTCGTGCAGCAGCCAAATTATTTTACTCAGGCGGCACATCTCACCCGAGCTCTCTAGCTCTCTCTAGCTTGGCCTGACTCGCTGTTCCAAACTGCTAGGCACCCTTCATGGTCGGCCGTCGCCACCTGGGTCACAGTTTTGAGTCCTCCTTCCGAGACTCGCTTGCATGGAAAGTGGCGCGAATCACCTGTCGTACCCTGTTTGTGTATGAGTGTGAGAGTGTGTGTCTGTGTTAAAGTTCATGGCAAAGTGGGTAACGTCGCGAAGCACCACGTGCCACTTTCACTTTGAGCTTCCGACAGCTGCTTTTGGGTCCTGTGACTTCTGTCTGAAAAGTGGGTGGGGAGGGTTTTTAGAGTTTGAGGGTGGCACCCATCCTGAAAACTTTTGTTTTCATCTCTTGCGGTGTTAGCAAGGGGGTTCAGCTCCGTCGCAACAGCTGAATGTCTTTACTTCACGAGGCGGCACATCTCACCCGAGGATGCGTCAAGCTTTCTGTGCCGTGACCTTGGCCTGCATAGCTGTTCTAAATTCCTGGTGCAATCACCTGTCATGTTCTGCAGTCGCTACGGGGCACAGTTTCGAGTCCTGTTCCGAGACTCGCTCGTCATTGTCGCCGAGCATTGTGCAATGCTAACAACAGCTACCCCAGTGCGTGTGTTAAGAACCTATTTTAACGTGGCCCCCCTCTTAGCCAGAGTGCGTCCACGCCAATGCGTGTGTGTGTGCGTGTATGCGTGTGTGTGTGGCTGTGGCAGCATGCAAATAACCGTGAACAGCAGTAGATCGAAAGCGGTGCCTCGCCCTTGCTTGTGCATGCGGACACGACCGTTCCGTCCTTTTCCGCTCTTTTCTTGGACAAGATACGCACCCAGGTCCATAGCGCCCGCAAGAAACACGGCCAAGCCCACAACCATGCGACTGACACCCTGTTTTCGCGCGTAAGGCACGCGACCATACCGGAAAGGCGAACCAGTCAGACTTTCGGACAACCAATGCAGCAAGGGGTGCTGATGGCAGAGGTGTTGTTTCCCGACCAGCGCACTTCGCGCACACATCAAATACTGCGGGGTGCGAGCAACGAAAAGAAGCCACACTGCGTGAACCAGTGGAATTCCCCAGCAATCACGATCCGCCTCAGATCACCAAGGATGCAAGCATACCGGCCGAGACCCAAGCAGCTCGGTCTGCATGCAATGGGATAGCCTACAGTTGTCACTTGCATCCAACAGGAGAGACCGTTGCTGCCCCCAGTGGGTCGCATGATCTTCAATGGAACGGCTTAGCTCATTCGTCGCCATCTTATTTACTCGCAAACCGCAACATAGAGGCCTGGGCGTCGGGTGGGCACGGAGGGCCCGGCGAGAAGGGTCGAAAAGGCGAGGGAGCTTGCCATTCAGTCGGGCTAAGGCAGGTAGCGCGGGGCGCTGCGCCTGCCCTGGGGGTGGTGCTGAGGTACGGGGGGCGCAAGATGGGCGAAAATGACCGAGGCTTCCGGCTGATGCTCCAACTTCGGGAGCTTTCAGGCAACGTGACGGAGATGCACGTGCAGGAGCTGATGGAAAAGTTCGGCGAGGTCAAGTCGATCGACGGCATGAACTCAGAGACGATGTTCGAGTTTCCGACAGGCACTGCTCGTGTCAACTTCACCCGCGACTCCGATCTAATCGAGGTCTGCTTGGTTTCATTGTGGTTTCATTGTCCTAAGACACGTTCTAGCGGCCCGCACCAACTTGCGCCTAGGAGTGCCCAGGAGAGTTTTACACCCTGTGCGCGAAGAACGAGAACCCATTTCGTTAAGTGCTGAATCAGTATTACCGAAGCCAAATACGTGTCGTGAAGAGAAAGACTGCATAAAGGTCGTTCTCGTGTCAAAGAATCCACTGACTTGTTTTCGTCTACACCTTCGCTTTGCACACAATTCAGGCCGCCGCTCATCTGCTGGCCGGACCAGCGATCCTGGATGGCGAACGATTGCGCGTGAGGATTGTCAAAGAGTCCACAAAATCCCTTGAGGTATGTGCTGTTTGATGACAACCTGTGCTTGCTATCTGGGAAGCCCCGAAATCGAAAACGCCGCCGAGTTAGCAAGCAGTACGCCGTCAGAGCGCATCCGACGGAGAGTGCGCTGGCGTCGTGGGGTGGCGATTCTGAGGTGCTGTGAAGATGTGCGAGCACGTGCGCCCGTTGAAAGCATCAGGGAGTTCTATTGCGAGCGAGAGCCAGAAATAGTTTTTAGTTTGGCTTTTGAAAGAATTGGTGCTACAACAATCACATGAGAGGCAGGATTCTGCCCAAAAACCTAATTAAGACTCTGGGTGTTCCGGCCAGAAGCGTTTGTCCAGTGTCGTCCCCATGGGTGTGGCGTCCGGAGTCACACAACACCCTTGCAGGTGCAAGAAGCTGAGAGGCGCGAGCGCAAGGAAGCGAAGCAGCGGGCCCTGCGGGAGGACAGGGAAAGGAAGATGCTTGAGCAGGAAAAAGAAGAGCACCGACTGCGGCAGCACGAGGCCGCCCCCCGAAGGCGGGACGAACGGGATCCGGTGACGATGAGCGACGAAGAAGCCGCTGCCCAGCAGCGCGCCGCCCGCAGGGGCGAAAGGGCCGAGAAGGGCGAGAAGAGTCGGAAAGACCGCGCGGCCAGAGACCTCCGAGGCCCCCGCGACATAGAACGGGACGAAAAGATCGCCAGGGGCCACCGCGAGAGAGGCGACAAGACGAGCAGAGAGCTGCGCGGCCCGCGCGACGCAAGGGAGGACAGCTTCCGGGACCGGTTCGACAGCAGAGATGCGCACCTTCGGGACAGAACCCGCGACAGAGGCGGCGACAGGGACCGCACCAGGGACAGAGACTTCAGAGACACCCGAGACACCCGAGACACCAGAGACACCCGAGACACCAGAGACAGCTACAGAGACAGGGAAAGAGGAATCAACTCAAGGGATCGAGACAGAGGCGATCGCGACTGGGATAGAGATAGGAACAGACATCAAGATCGAAGAGATCGCGGCAGGCAGGAAGTCGACCGCAGGGATCTGGACAGAGACAGAGATAGAGATCGGGACAGGGATGCCCGTCAAATTGACAGAAATCGGAGAGACAGCGAACACGATCGCAACCGTCGAACACGAGACCGGGGATTGAACCACGATATCCATGACCGTGACAGGCCTCGTGACCGGGATGTGAGAGGCCGTGGAGCTGGCGGCGATGCCCGCGGGGGTCGTGCAACCGCGGACCGTTCCAGCAGGCGCGGCGAGTCCCGCGGCAAAAAGCAGCGGTCTCCTTCGCCGCCGCGCGAACCGACGCCGAAAGCGGCGAGCTCGTCTTCGTCCTCTTCGTCTTCTTCGTCGTCGGACTCTTCGTCGTCGCGGTCCTCGTCCTCCTCATCATCCTCCTAAACGACACATGCCGGGGGCCACCCAGGCTCCTTCGTGTCAAAGGCAACTGCTGCCCCTCAACCTGTCACGGGGCAAACCGCGACGTAGCCCTCCTATCATGCTTCCTACCTTTGTCCCGTGGCGTTGGTACAGGATGCCACCTGGTCCAGCGGCTTGCTGCTGAAGACGTTGTGGTCACCAGATCCGGTGTAGGGTGGATGAAGGTACACGTACCACTTGTCCAGATTTGCACCTCATAGTGATGCCGCACAGCTACTCTACGCACCTGAGGTAGCTAATGCGTTTGAGCGTGTTCTGGGTACCTTGAAGATAATGAAAGTCTTTGCAAACTGACGTGATGAAGTCCGGAGGGGGGAGGTGACAGTTCTCCTGAAACTTCGAACGATTTGTTCTGCACACACAAACAACATGCATGCACCTCGGCTCCCGCTGAGAGCAAATGCCACGATATGCAGCTTCATGCAGCCCTGGCTTGGCTCGTGCAGCCGCCCGTCTATTTAGACTGTTTTGCGTTGAGAGAAGTGACAATGAAGATATGCTGCAGAAAGCCGCGAGCCTAGTGCCAGAGCTCACCCTCACTGAAATGGAAAGGATTCATCTGGAAGGTCCTGTCAGGCCCAAACCGACAAGCGAAAGAAGAGAGCCCCCACGAAGAAGACAGGGATCCCGTGAGCCGAGCCTTCACCGAATCGCCGAGAGATATTGTAAGCCGATCCACCTCCTCCTGATCAACCGTGATGTACTGTCAAAAGGCAGCTCCACCAGGGATAGGGATTTGACCCGATAAACCCGATAAACAGCGACGGGCAATTCGATGCAGTTCCAGGAGCCAGGGGTGGACCGGCTTATATTAGTAGTCTCTCTTCACTTTGTGTTTTCCTGCGTTTCTTTTTGGATTTTCGTTTTCTTCGCCTCGTTTTTTGTTTGATTTTTCTTTGCTCTCTTGTTTTTTTTTCTTCGCCTTTTCTTTTGAATTCGCATCGAAAACAAATCGTAACCCGCATGGGCACTTTTGCAGCCGGGCTGCCCCGATGCCAATCTGTTCGACTTTTTCTTCCCACTTCTCTTTGGCCTGTCGCAAAACAGCGCAGTGCACCTGTCAATGCTCTCCGCCTGCCGACGACTGCACAAGGCATCACGAAGGCATCACGAAGGCATCACGAGAGCTGAATACACTCGGCACACGGGAGCTCGTGGTTTGGGAAAGTGCTGGTCGTGTAAGTTATCATCAGTATGTACCGAGCTACCCTTTCCATTAGAGCAAACATTGGTTCTCGAGGAACTGGGCCGCTGAGTTCCTGCTTACATGAGAGGGAGAATTTTGAACTGGCAACTACCGCTATCTGCCGCGCGTCACATCGCTCCATTTGGCGATTACTTGGCGCCACGGTGGACTCTAGGCATCCTTTGTTTCATGGTCCACAATTGCCAACAGGCGCCCCGCGGCACCCCCCCGGTGGGAGGTATTCGCGGGCGGGTTCGGATAGGCGGTGCGCTGCCGAAATGGCGGCCATCAGCCACAAGCAGCTGAAGGCGCTGCGGCGGCAGCACAACGGGACCCTCGGCACGCACGCCGCGAACGGCGGAGCCAACGGCGACGACCACGCCAACGGGAATGGGGCCGGCCGCCCGCCCAACGGGCTGAAGGCGAGCCCAGGGCAGCAAGTCGCGAAGAGGGAGCTGTACTCAAGGCACGTGCAAGGCTCGCTGGACCCGAAGGTGTTCACCCCGCACGCGACGGCGCGCGGGGCGATACCGCGGGTGGTGGCGATCCAGAGGAAGCGCGCGGCGTACGACGCGAAGAGCCTCGTGCGCTTGCTGCTGGACCGGGGCATCGACTACTCGAAGGACGGCCCCGGCGGCACCATCCCCGACGGGCCCACCGACGACTCGGTCTTCCACTCGTACCTGCCACTCGAGGCGTTCGACAACACCGACTACGACGAGCGATCCGCGGAAGACTGGCTGTCCCTTGGTGTGGACAGCGACGGCGTGTTCCAATACGTCCCCGCCCAGGCGCTGTGGTACGACGACGTCGAGAAGGGGAAGTGGTCGCCGGCGAAGGTGCTTGACTGGAACGTCGCCGAGCACAAGCTCTTGATCGAGTGGGAAGAAGCGAAGAAGAGGGTGTGGCTCCCCCGGATCCACGTCATGTTCCTCGCTGAGGACCCGGAAGCGCACGCCGACAGGATCTCTGCCGCTCAAAAAGCGAGGAAGGAAACCGAGGCTGTGCTGCGGTATCACTTGTACGTGGACTCGATGCCCATCGACGAGTCGGAGCCGCTGGATGACCGGCAGCTGGAGCGCATCCGCGACCTCTCCATCAACACGAACGTCCTGTTGGAAAACGAGGACAACCTCAACGTCGCGTCGGTCGTGCAAGAAATCACGACGGACTACTCGAGAACCTTGAACCGCGTGCTCTTCGACATCAACCTGCACGATCCGACGCAGGCGGCGCTGTTCCAAGGCGTGCCGATCCCCGAACCGACACGCCAGGCGCCCGTCCCTTACCTCGCGCAGGTGCAAATCCCCGAGCACCCGTTCGCGATGATGGTGAAGAGCTTCCAGTCCGCGACGTACCTCCACCAGCAGGAAGAAGTCGTCCTGGCTTTGCAAAAAGTCAGGGAGGAGTGCGACCACATCCTGAAGGGCGCCCTGTTTGTCCTCCCCCCCGCCATCGATCAGCACCTGCCCATATTCCTCGACCGCTTCGCGGAGCTGCAGCACTCGTGCATCGACCAACGGTGCATCCAGCTGAAAGAGCAGTGGTGCAGCGACCTTCGGGCCGTCATCCGCGAGTCGCTGGAGGCCACTAGACCCGAGGACGAGGTATTCCTCGGCGAGCGGAACCGAGAAGCCTACGAAAACAGCAAGCTCAAGCGGTTCATGATCACTGTCCGGTTCATCATGCAGGACACCATATTCAGCTTGTCCACCGAGTCGCTCGAATCGTTCTGCGACTTCATCGAAGACGCGTGTGACTACTCCACAAACGTTGTCTCCTTATCGGAGGTGCACGTCCGTCCCCTGCACTCTACTAAACACGCCGCAAAGCAAGACGCCGACGAGGAAAGGAAGAAGCTGGCGCCTCTGTTCAAGGTTTCGCTCACAGCGGAGAACGGCAAGCTCGCCTACTCCACCGAGCAGGATGAGTTCAAGACGACCCTCCTCGCCATCTTCGACAAGGCGGTGCAGTACCAAGGCAACATCCCGCAGCTCGAGAACCAGGTGATGGACCAGTTCTACCACCACAGCGGTGCGCCCCCGCTCCCGGCCGTCAAAATGGACAACCCGTTGGTCGTCGACTGGCGCAAGCGTATCGCCGCCGCCATCGAGAAGAGCACGGAACCTTTGGAGCAGTATCTCTTGACGTACCAGCCGTTCCAGGATCTGGTGGAGCTCAACGTCGAGACATACATCCAGTCGTTCAAGGATCCGCCGAACAACGCGCCGAAGCCGTCGATTAAAGAGATGGACGTCGAGATACAGAAGCACATGGCGCGGCGGGAGAAGGTGCTGGCGATGATCCCAGAGACAATCAGCCTCGGCGCGTTCTTCGTGACGGTCGCCGACATGCGCACGAAGCTGGCCGAAAAGTGCGTCGCGCTCAGCCAGAGCGTGATGGAGCTCGTCGCCGAGATCGGCAACGCGAAGTCGGAGGCCGTCTGCGGCGACTACAAAAAGATCGAGACCGAGGTCAAAATGCCGCCGCCCGATATCGAGCGTCTGGTGGAGAAGAAGCGCCGGTTCAAAGCCATCCCCGACGAGACGATCACCATCCAGTCAGAGATCGAGAAGATGAAAGATTACTACACGATCCTCGACAAATACCAGTTCCAGCTGTCCCTCGAGGACTTCGAGACCAAGTGGAAGGCCATCAGTTGGCCGAAGAAGCTGGAGGAGACCATTGAAAAGGAAGAAGAGCTCCTCGAAAAAGACAGGGACAGGTGTGCTATTTCTAGTTTCTCTCGGGCCGCAACCGCGGGCTCAATCCGCGTCTGGTACGCCGATGCAGAACCTCTCCCGGCTGGTTGCGCTAGCCATCATTCATTAACCAGCCGTAGCCTACTCAAGGAAAGTGCAACGCGAAGGGCTGCTCTCAAACAATGTGAGCCAGAGAAACTGCATGCTAATGCAGCCGTCAACAAGAGTTCTTCTGCATGTTGACAGTGCTTGTCTGCGTGCTCATCGACGTGGGCACGGAAAGGAAATGGCCCCTCCACGGCCACAGAAGTCCAAATACACGGTAGCAGGAACCACCCCGTTTGCACTCGACTATTTTTTCGTCTTCGAAAATGTACCGCAACTGACACCTTTCATTGCAGGTTCTTGGAGAAGACTATTACCGAGCAAGATGAGTACGTGAAGGACGTCGAGCAGCTGCAGCGCAGAGTGGCCGGGTTTTACAAAAAGACCGACATTAAGAAAGTGTCGGAGATCGCTGCGGAGGTGAAGGAGCTGAACAAAAAGCTCGAAGAAGCGAAGGAGAAGGCGCAGAGCTTCAACAACAAAGAAGCCTTGTTCCAACGGGAGAAGACGTCGTACAACAACTTGTACCAGATTGCGAAGGACTTCGTGCCCTACGCGGACCTGTGGACGACCGCCGACAACTGGCTGACGTGGCATCACAGTTGGACGAATGACCCGTTCGATTCATTGGATCCCGC
The DNA here is from genome assembly GCA_030068145.1 of Diplonema papillatum. Classification (NCBI taxonomy): domain Eukaryota; phylum Euglenozoa; class Diplonemea; order Diplonemida; family Diplonemidae; genus Diplonema; species Diplonema papillatum. Next base: position 25,706 of record JAPJBO010000813.1, read on the forward strand.
TGCGATGGAAACCAACGTGAACAACGCGTGGAAGACGATGACGAAGTCCGTCCGTACGTTCAAAGAGAAAGCGCCGCTGCTGAAGATGGCGGAGGACGTCAAGACGCAAATCGAGGACTTCCGGCCCATCATGCCCATTGTGAAGCACCTGCGGCAGCCGGGCATGAAAGACCGGCACTGGACCGAGCTGAGCAAAGAACTCGGCTTTGAAGTACGCCCGAACGCAACCCTGACGACCATGCACGACGTTTACAATTTAGAGCTGCAGCTGCACCAGGACACAATCATGAAGATCGCGGAGATAGCGGTAAAAGAGTACCAGATCGAAGAACAGCTCATCAGCATGAAAGTCGAATGGGAGACGCTTGCCTTCAGCATCGACTCGTACAAGGACACCGGGACCTACGTCATGAAGGGGTCTGACGAGGTGCAGCAAATGCTGGACGACCACCTCATCATCACGCAGTCTCTCTCTTTCTCTCCGTTCAAAGCGCAGTTCGAAGACGACATCTCGTCATGGGAAGCTTCTCTGCGACTGGTGCAAGAGGTACTCGAGGAGTGGCTTCTGTGCCAGAGGAATTGGCTTTACTTGGAGCCCATTTTCCAGTCGGAGGACATCTCGCGGCAGTTGCCGAATGAATACAAGCGATTTTCGGATGTGAACAAGACGTGGAAGGACCTGCTCGGCAAAGCCAGCGAAACACCGGTGGTGCTCACCTTCTGCAGCACGACGAAGACGGACAAGGAAGAAGACGTGCTGCCGAGCTTCAAGAAGGCGAACATCGAGCTCGAGAAGGTGCAGAAGGGGCTGAATGACTACCTCGAAAACAAAAGGTCGTCCTTCGCGCGCTTCTACTTCTTGTCCGACGACGAGTTGCTCTGCATTTTGTCAGACGCGAAGAACCCGCACAAGGTGAACAAGCAAATGCGAAAGCTCTTCGAGAACATTCACTTGCTGGACATGAGTGAAGAAGAGTGCGAGATGACGGCGCTTAACAGCAATACCGGCGAAAAGATCCAGTTCAAAGAACCGGTGCTTCCCAGGAAGAACATCGAGAACTGGCTCGGAGAAGTCGAAGCGATGATGAAGAAGACAATCCGACATGAGGTGGAGCAAGCCCTGCCCAACGCCACGACGATGTCACGCGCCGACTTCATCTTCTCGGTAGCAGGGCAGATCGCGGGCGTCGTACTGCAGGCGTACTGGACCTCCGACTGCGAGAGGTACCTCATCGAGGAAAGGAGCTTGAAAGGCTACGTGCAGACGGCTAACGACAACCTCATGGTCCTCGTAGACACGGTCAGGGACCCAAAACTGACCCGCCTGCAGCGAACCAACCTGGGAGCTTTGATCACCGTCGAGGTCCACACGAAGGATATCGTCGAGACGCTGGCAGAGAACAACGTCGATAGCATCGACTCTTTCGAGTGGGTCTCGCAGCTGCGCGCGTACTGGGAGGACAGCGATTGCTACATCAAGCAAGTAGAGGCGAAGTTCCGGTATGGAGGCGAGTACATTGGTGGACAGAGCATGTCGCGTTTGGTGATCACGCCTTTGACGGACCGGATCTTCCTCACACTCACCGGCGCCATGAACATGTTCCTCGGCGGGGCCCCAGCGGGACCTGCCGGCACCGGCAAGACAGAAACAGTGAAAGACTTGGCAAAGGCGCTGTCCAAGCAATGTGTCGTGTTCAACTGCCAAGAAGGGATGGACTACAAGAGCATGGGCAAGTTTTTCAAGGGTCTCGCGAACGCCGGCGCCTGGGCCTGCTTTGACGAGTTCAATCGTATTGACGTCGAGGTGCTCTCTGTCGTGGCACAGCAGGTTTTCAAGATTCAGGACGCTGCGCGGACTGGTGTCCACGATCCGACTAAGCTTCGCATCATGTTCGAAGGGTCAGAAATCGTCGTCGATCCGCAGAACGCTGTCTTCATCACGATGAACCCTGGGTACGCGGGTAGAACCGAGCTGCCTGACAATCTGAAGGTGCTCTTCCGGCCCGTGGCGTGCATGGTTCCTGACTACGCTTTGATTGGAGAAATTCGACTGTTCTCGTTTGGTTACAGGTGTGCCCGCCAGCTGGCGCAGAAGATGGTAGGAGCATTCCGGTTGTCCTCCGAGCAGTTGAGTTCGCAGGATCACTACGACTTCGGGATGCGAGCGGTGAACACGGTCATCAACGCTGCCGGCATCAACAAGAGAGAGCAGCCTGACGAGGACGAGGACAAGCTCCTCCTCCGTGCGTTGCGCGACTCGAACGTGCCGAAGTTCCTTGCAGAGGACATCAAGCTCTTCAACGGCATCATCAGCGACCTTTTCCCTTCCGTCGAGCTCAAGGAGGCCGACTACACCGATTTCCTGGCCATCGCCAAGCAGAACATTGCAGAAGCCTTCTTCCAGGCAACCCCGGCGTTCCTCGTCAAAATGATCCAACTCACCGAAGTCACCATTCTGCGGCACGGGCTCATGACCGTCGGGCCCACCATGTCTGGTAAGACAGCTGCCATGCGCATGCTCCAGAAGACAATGACAAAGCTGCACGAAGCAGGGAACGAAAGCTACTCGGAGGTCTGGACCTATATTTGCAACCCGAAATCGGTGACTATGGGGCAATTGTACGGGCAGTTCGATCTCGCCACCAACGAGTGGACAGACGGCGTGCTGTGCGAGTTGTTCCGCGCTGCTGCCAACGACGACAGACCAGCAAGAAAGTGGGTCATATTCGACGGACCCGTGGACGCCCTGTGGATCGAATCGATGAACACGGTGCTCGACGAGAATAAGAAGCTGTGCCTGGTCTCCGGCGAGATCATCCCAATGAGCCAGTTCATGAACGTGTGGTTTGAGGTCGAGGACTTGGCCGTTGCGTCCCCAGCGACTGTGTCTCGGGCGGGGATGATTTACATGGAGTTCGAAGCGTGCATCGGAGTCGACATGCTCGTGAAGTCGTGGTCCGAAGAGCACCTGCCGCCGGCGTTTGACCCGTACCGTGAAAACCTCGTCAACCTGTTCAACAAGTTCGCCCCCGTTGCCATCGAGTTCTCGCGCAAGCACTGCAAGGAATACATCCCGACGGTGACCGCCAACATCGTGATGTCGTCATTCCGCCTCTACAACGCGTTCCTCGCACCGTACAAGCAGACTGCCACGTACGATCCGCCCCCCGAGAAGTTGCAGCAGGTTGCCGACATCTGGCAGCCGCTTTTCTTCTTCTGCCTGGTCTGGGGCATCGGCGGGTCGGTCGACAGCAAATCGAGGAAGGCTTTCGACAAATGGCTGAGGAGCGAGATGGGGCGGGACCAGGACCTGACGACCGAGATTCCGGACCAAGGAACCGTGTACGAGTACTTGTACCACGTCGAACAGGGCAGGTGGATGCTGTGGGAGGACACCGTCAACCCGCCGCCCCTGTCGGTCACCGGCGAGACCAATTTTCAAGAAATCGTCGTCACGACGACGGATGTCGTCCGGTACTCGTGGCTGGTCGGGCACTTGACCCTCGCCAACTACTTCACTCTCTGCGTGGGCCCCACGGGAACCGGCAAGACGCTGATCGTGAGCAGGAAGCTGATGAGCGGGATGCCGGAGGACTACATCCCGACGTTCCTCACCTTCTCCGCGCAGACGTCGGCGAATCAAACGCAGGACCTGCTGTTCTCGCGGTTCGACCGTCGGAAGAAGAAGCCGCTGATCTACGGCGCGCAGCAAGGCCGGAAGATGGTCATCTTCGTCGACGACATCAACATGCCCCAGCGGGAGACGTACGGCGCGCAGCCGCCGATCGAGCTCTTGCGGCAGTGGATGGACTACGACGGCTGGTACGACCGAAAAACCCGCGAATTCTACCAGATCATCGACATCATCTTCATAGCCGCCTGCGGGCCCCCGGGGGGCGGCCGGCAGGTGGTCACTAACCGGTTCATGCGGCATTTCAACTTTTTGTCGTTCCCGGACATCGACCACGACAACATGAAAAAAATCTTTCTTTCGATCCTGTCCGCGTTCCTGTCGCCGTTCAACGACGACGTCAAGTCGAAAGCTTCTGAAATCGTCGAGTCGTCGATCGACGTCTACACCACGATGTGCGAAGAGATTCTTCCCAGGCCTTCCAAACCGCACTACACCTTCAACTTGAGAGATATCGCGAAGGTATTCCAAGGCGTGCTTTCCGCAGACGCGCGAACGGTCAAAGAATGCCCTCAGCTCATCCGCATGTGGCTCCACGAATGCTCGCGCGTGTACCGAGACCGTCTTGTGGACGACGTCGATCGAGGATGGTTCGACGATTTGCTGAAGAAGCAGGTGCAGAAGCACTTCAAAATGCGCTGGAAGGAAGTCGTCCCTCGCGAAGAGCGCCTGATCTTCGGCGACTACATGAACCCGCAGGCAGAGGTCCGCGTGTACGACGAGGTGGAAAACATGGGCCAGCTGGCTGGGGTCATGGAGAGTTACTTGGACGAGCACAACTCGCAGTCGCAGAAGAAAATGCCGCTCGTCATGTTCATCGATGCCATCGAACATGTGAGCCGTATAATCCGTATCATCCGGAAACCCGGAGGGCACGCGCTGCTTTTGGGTGTCGGTGGCAGTGGCCGGCAGTCATTAACGAAGCTGGCTGCCTTCATCAACGACTTCGAGCTCTTCCAGGTGGAGATCACGAAGGGCTACGACCTCAAAGCGTGGCGTGAAGACGAGAAGCGCGTGCTGCGGCAAGCCGCTGGTGTCGGCTCCGAGGCGCGGTCAACCGTCTTCTTGATCACGGACACGCAGATTATCTTGGAACAGTTCTTGGAGGACGTGAACAACATCCTCAACACGGGCGAGGTCCCGAACTTATTCGAGCAAACCGAACTGGACGAGGTCAATCAAGCCATGAAGAGTGTGTGCATGCAGGAGGGCCTCCCGTGCACCAAGGTTTCCCTCTACGTCCGGTTCCAACGTTTCGTCAAACAGAACCTTCACATGTCCGTGTGCATGTCCCCATTGGGCGAGCCCTTCCGGAATCGCTTGAGAAAGTTCCCTGCTTTGGTCAACTGCTGCACCATTGATTGGTTCGCGGCTTGGCCGGAGCAAGCGCTGCACTCGGTGGCACGTGAGTTCTTCACGCAGGTTGAAGGCTTGACACCCAAGAACCAAGAACAGTGCATCGAAATGTGCGTGTACATGCATCAATCAGTCGAGAAGATCAGCGGCAAGTTCAAAGACGCTCTGAGGCGGCACGTGTACGTGACACCGACGAGCTACCTCGAGCTGCTGAACACGTTCAAGACAGTGATGCAGGAGCAGAGGGGGCTCATCAACACAACGAAGATGCGGATGATCAACGGGCTTGACAAGCTGGCCGATACCGAGTTGAAGGTCGCAGATCTTCAACAGGATTTGAAGATCAGTCAACCGAAATTGGCCGAGGCGCAGGTCCAGATAAAGGTTTTGCTGGAACAAGTCGACGTCGACACGAAACTCGCCGACGAGACAAGGTCAGCTGCGTTCATCGACGAGTCTCAAGCGAAGGAGAAGGCGGAGGAGGTCGGCCAGATCAGGGACTCGGCGCAGGCCATCCTCGACGTGGCGCTGCCCGCGTTGAACGAGTCGTTGAAAATCCTCCAAAACTTGCAAAAAAAGGAAATCGCAGAAGTCGGGTCGTACCCCAACCCACCGTCCGGCGTCAAGCTGACCATGAAAGGCGTGTGCATCATGTTCAAAGATACACCAACTCTGGTCGGAGAAGCCGGGAAAAAGAAGGAAGAAGACTACTGGCCCAAGGCAAAGGCAAGGCTGTCGAACCCCGGGCAAGTGCTCTCGGACCTGGTGAACTTCAAACGGGACGAAATCCCGGACAAGATCGTCGAGAAGGTGGAGCGCGAGTTGATATCACTCGGCGACGATTTCACGCCAGATGTCGTCGAGAAGAGAGGCTCGAAAGCTGCGGCGGCCATGTGCGCCTGGGTGCGTGCCATGTGCAGCTACCACCACACGGCCAAGGAGGTCGCCCCCAAGAAAATAGCCCTCGCCGCCGCCGAAGAGGAGCTGTCGCACGTCACCGAACGGTTGGACGCCGCGCGGCAGCGGCTGAAGGACGTCGAAGACAAGCTGGCGGACCTCAACGCGAAGAAGGCGCAAAAGGAGCAGGAGCAGCAGCAGCTTCTGCGCGACGTGCAAATGACGGAAGTGAAGCTCGAACGGGCAGCCAAGCTCATCGACGGCCTCGCCGGGGAGAAGAAGAACTGGCAAGAGACCGTGCAGCTTATGGAGCAAAAGGAGTGCACCCTCATAGGAGACGTGCTCTGCGCCTCTGGACAAGTGTCGTACGCAGGCCCGTTCACCGCGCAGTTCCGGCAGGAGCTGCTGGATCAGTGGAACCACCAGCTCGACCGACTGGAGATCGAGCACTCCGCGAGGACGTCGGTATACCACGCCATTTCGGACCCCATCGCGATGCGCACGTGGGCCATCAACGGGCTGCCGTCGGACCAGCTGTCGATGGAGAATGCCATCATTTTGCACCAAGCCAAGCGGTGGCCGCTGTGCATCGACCCTCAGCAGCAGGCCAACAAGTGGATTCGGCAGACGTACAAAGAGAACCTCGAAATCCTCAAGAACGGCGCCAAGGACATCATCCGCCGCATCGAAACCAGCATTCGTAATGGTATGTTAGTGCACTAGTCCCGCGGAAAACATGCTATACTTTGTGGTGCTTTGAGACGCGTATTGTTTGTTCGACCTGGCAGAGTAGATGAATTCTCACGAGCAGTATGACGAGGTACAATAATGATACAACAAAAACCATGTAGGGCGTCCTGTGCTGCTCGAAAATGTCACGGAAGAGATCGATACGTCCCTCGATCCCCTGCTGCTTCAGCAGACCTTTGTTCAAGGAGGACAACTCATGATCAAGATTGGTGAATCACCTGTATGCCTCTTCTTTCTGCAACTGGAGGAGCCTGAGGACGAGAACACAGTTACCTCTTTTCTTTTGGAGCGCGAACACATGCCGTGCCATACCTCCCCAAAGATTCAGCAGCGCAGCCCCACTACACTCGTACCAAGCCTGTACGCGACGTACTCTTTACTCTAGTAGTATTCCGTTCGAGTCACCATGAAAAGACACATCCCACCCCAGGTGCCAATGAGTCCGGACTTCAAGTTCTTCATGACGACGAAGGACAAGAACCCGCACTACATACCGGAGGTGCAGGTGAAAGTGACCCTGCTCAACTTCTTCATCACAAGCAATGGTTTGGAGGAGCAGCTGCTCGGCAATCTCGTTGCGAAGGAACGTGCGGACCTCGAAACCCAGAAGGCGACGCTCGTGCAAAAGAACGCGGACATGAAGAAAGAGCTGTTCGAGATTCAATCTACCATTTTGCGCATGCTGTCGGAAGTTACGGGCGACATCTTGGAGGACGAGAGTTTGATTACATACCTGCAGGTCTGCTCGTTCTATTCCTCACACACGTTCCACCTGTCGCAAGAAAGACTGCTTTCTGACCAGCTAGTTTAAATATAGAATGCGAGAATATGGGGCGATGGTCTGCATTAGTCACTGAAGTTCCGTTGCACCGTGCCGCGCTTCGGCGCTTCGCGCAATTGCATTGCCTTTCCTTACTTAGCTGTGCAACCCTGCCTTCGATTTCACGCGTGGTGTCAACAACTTACCGTCTAGTTGGCTGCTGGCGCACTTACCTGTGAGGAAGTAACCCACATAAAAACGACACAGGTGTCTAAGCAAAAGTCACTGGAGATCAATCAAGCCGTGGCAGAGGCGGAGGTGGCCGAAAAGGGAATCGACGTGGCACGCGAGGGGTACCGGCCGGTGGCCTTCCGGTCGTCGATCTTGTACTTCTGTTCCACTGACCTGTCGCAGGTGGATCCGATGTATCAGTACTCTCTGCAATGGTTCAACGGCCTGTTCCTGAATGCGGTGGATACGGCGCCTGTTCCTGACTCCGAACTGGGCGAGGCCGAAGCGCTGGAGGTCCGCCTCGAGAGCTTGAAGTCGTTCTTCACGGAGGCGTTCTACCTCAACATCAACCGGTCCCTCTTCGAGAAGCACAAGACGCTGTTTTCATTCATCCTGTGCATCCGGATCTTGCAAGGCGACGACCTCATTGACGAAGGCGAGTGGCGCTATCTACTATCTGGCGCTTCGGGTAAGCAGGATCTGCCTAAACCTGACGCACCGTGGGTCACGGATCAGATGTGGCAGGACGTCGCTTTCATCTCGATGAGTCTGCCCGGGTTCAAAGGATTCTCCGACGGTTTCGTCAAGAACTTGGACCACTACCGCAACTACTTCATGTGTCCCGCCCCGCACAGGGAGCCGCAGGCCGGCGAATGGGAAGAGTCACTGAACCGGTTTCAGAAGCTGATCGTTCTGCGGTGCCTGAGGCCGGACAAAATGATCCAAGGCGTGCAGGACTTCGTGTCTGAGCACCTCGGGGAAACTTTCATCAAGCCACCGCCGTTTGATTTGGAGAAGTCGTTCAAGGACTCGACGTGCCTGACGCCCCTCATCTTCGTGTTGTCACAAGGTGCCGATCCGCTCGCGGACTTCAACAAACTGGCCCAGTCAATGCGTATGGGCAACAAGGTCGATCCGATATCGTTGGGGCAGGGTCAGGGCATCAAGGCGGAGCGCTTGATAAAAGACGGGATAGAAAATGGTCGGTGGATCATGCTTCAGAACTGCCATTTGGCTACATCATGGATGCCGGCTCTCGAGAAGCTCGTTGAGAGCTTTGGTGAGAATGTCAATCCTCACTTCCGTTTGTGGTTGACTTCGATGCCCAACAAGTTCTTTCCGGTCAGCATCTTGCAGAACGGGATCAAGATGACCAACGAGCCTCCTAAGGGTATGGCCGCTAATGTGTCACGGTCCCTGATGCAGTGGGACGACGCATTCTTCTCCAAGTGTGAGAAGAAGAACGAATTCAGGAAGATAACCTTTGCCTTGTGCTTCTTCCACGCGTGCATTCAGGAACGGAGGAAGTTCGGCGCGCTCGGCTGGAACATTCCCTACGAGTTCACCACCGGGGATTTGAACTGCTGTGTCGATCAGGTTTGTTTTGTCTTCATCCGATAGACCAACTTCTTCTATCGAAATATATCGCAACGCAACGAGCCCGATACATTCTCCGGCCAACTGCCCTGTGGTTGAATGAGCCCACTTGGCGAGTAGACTTCTTCCCGTTTAGCACTTATTCCCTCACCTTACAGATCTTCATGTTCTTGAACAAGTACACTGAGGTGCCCTTCAAGGTTATCAAAGAGCTGAGCGGCGAAATCCACTACGGCGGGAGAGTTACGGATAACTGGGACAGGCGGTATCTCATGACCGCCATCAGCACCTTCGTCGACCCCGAGACGCTGCGCGACGAGTACCCGTTCTCGGAGTCTGGTGTGAGTTTGCCTTTGTTTCTTGTCGTTTGTTTGGTTTGAATTGGTTGCCGCAGACTGCACTCTCGGCATCTGATGAGCAGAATCTCGCTACGCATCATAGTGAAAGTTTGGTGTAGATAGGTTGCCGCAGACTTCACTCTAGGCATCTGATGGGGAGAACCTCGCTGCGCATAGTGCAGATGAGCATCACTAGTTAGAGCAGGTGAGCATGCTAAATCACATATCAACAGGCGACTACCGAAACATTCCGGCCACCGATCTGAACGGGTACTTGGACTACATCTCCGACTGGCCATTGAACACTCAGCCGGAATTGTTCGGGCTGCACGAGAATGCAGACATAACGTCAGCTCGTGCTGAAGCGTATGAAACCCTGGCAACGATTCTGCTGATGCAGCAAGGAGGTGGTGGTGGTGGTGGGGGCGGAGGAAAGTCGGCAGACGACGTCGTGACCGATTTAGCTCAAGAGATTCTGGACGCAATCCGAGAGTCGTTCAACGAAGACGAGTTTCAAACCAAGTACCCGACCGACTACTTCGAAGCAATGAACACAGTGTTGACACAGGAGTGCACACGGTTCAACAAGCTGGTGAAAGAGGTTCGCCGCTCGCTGATCGATCTGCAAAAGGCTGTGAAGGGTTTAGTTGTCATGTCTGGTGAGCTCGATGAAGTGTACAAGGCATTATTCATCAACACAGTGCCAGGAGCTTGGCAATCGAAGGCGTACCCATCTCTCAAGCCGCTTGCTTCGTGGGTCGCCAACCTGGCCGAACGCCTCGAAATGATCGAGAAATGGTACAAAGATGGCAAACCTGCGTGTTTCTGGATTTCGGGTTTCTTTTTCCCGCAAGCCTTCTTAACAGGAACGCTTCAAAATTACGCGCGGAAGATCAAGATTCCCATCGACACGGTATGCATCTTTGTCAAGCATTTGGAAGCACCAATGCTACATCATGCGCAAGTGCGATCACCATTCTGCAGTGCCAGAAAAAAGGCACAAACGACATCTGCGGGACACACCCACGAGGAGTCTGCAAGACCATTTTTTTAATAAAGCCGTGGCATTTTTTGGTAACCTAAATTATCGCAGATTTCGTTCGCCTATGATTTCCTCGACGAATCACCCGAGCAATTAAAAGAGTCGCCCGACCGCGGCTGCTATGTCTATGGCACATTCATTGAAGGAGCACGGTGGAACAGTGAGGTATGTCTTTTTGCGCCTTTGACTTTGCCATACCTTGCTCTCGCTTCAGTCGGAACGGAGCTAGTTGAAAGATGGCAGTTGCTGAGTTTTCTTTTATTCTTTCGACAAAACAAAACTACGCATATCTTCGAGGCTGTACTGTGAAACGCTGTCCGTTTCGTTGCCCATCACGAACATTAAATGTCACAGGAAAAGACCATCGACGAATCCCTTCCAAAAGCTCTCTTCGAGAAGATGCCGGTTTTCTGGATGCGGTGTGAATCCGACCTGCCCAAGGTGACCGACTCTACCGAGGGTGTCTACCGATGCCCGGTATGTCCTTTCATTCATTTCATTTCACACGTCGATGAGTTTTGAACCTTCCGAGCCTGCGCGGACTTTCGAATGTAACCTTTGATATCAGAATCGAACGGAGAACGTAGTTTGAAACACTCGAATGTAACCTTTGATATCAGAATCGAACTGAGAACGTAGTTTGAAACACTTGTGCCAGAAAGATTTACTCGTCGTATTATTGGATCTCTTGCGACCTGCCGAAGTGCATTCAACCTAGCGTTCATTTGTTGTCTGAAGCCTTGCTTGACCGTGCTTACACACACATACTCACGCAGCTTTACAAGACGCTCACGAGAGCAGGCACGCTGTCGACTACGGGACATTCCACGAATTTTGTCGTCACCGCCGAATTGCCAACAACGAAGCGGCCCACTGCGCACTGGGTCAAACGCGGTGTTGCGCAGTTCTGCGAGCTGAATTACTGATGAAGTCCAGAGCATGATGGAACCCGACTGGTACCACGGTTGCTAACAGCGCTTTGCTGCCCCGCCACACTGTTTCGCTGGCACAAAAAGGCGATCTCAAGCAACACAGGTACAATCCTGATCCGGCCTCAGGGGATGATTTCGCGGATGAAATCCTCCTTTAGCTACCTGAACCCAGACCAGTGAACGACCGTGTCTTCCAATGCGGGGGGCTGTCATGCTTCGCCGCTTTGTACTTCTTTCCTTTTCTTGCAAGTCTCAGCTGCCCGAAACACCATCTCTCCTCGTAGCCCCCACGAAGTAAATTAGTATAATGTTCACGAGAGTTCGCACATTTCTTTTTGTTTTCCATTTGCATATTTCTCGTGTCGAGCAACTCAAAGCCTCCCGCACGGCTGATTATGTGGTTTCAACAGCGAGAGTCGATGCTCCCTCGCATTCACACGGTACCCAGCGAATCCACTTCAAACTTTGAAGGATGATCCCAAATGTCTTCGAGCCTCTCTTACAGTTTTTTTGAGCGCTCTGCTTCACACGGTTAATACGTGCTTATACCCTCGAATCGAACAACGGCTTCCGCAGGCATTCAAACAACCTTCCCAAACCCCCCAAAAAGTAGAAAATGAGCAAAACCGGGACGGTAACGAGCTGGAAGGGACCCTATGGATTCGCTGAGATGGCCGACGACACTCCAGTGTACATCCACACCGACGAGATCGCGGGAGGTAGGTTGAGGGTGGGACAGAAGGTCAAGTTTGACACGGAGGTCGTTGAAGGCCAGGATGGCAAGTTGAAGGGTGTGAAGGTTTCCGGGCCGGCTGTCGTCGAGAAGGGAGTGAAGCTGACCGAAGAGCAGATGGAGGAGGACAAGAAGAAGAGGGAAGAAATGAAGGCGAAAACGGAGAAGGAGATCGAAGGCGTGTACAAGAAGGTCACCGCCATGAACAAGGCAAACAAGGTGACGCTGCTGAAGGCCCTCCTCGAGGAATTGGCTGTCGGAGAGCTCAAGCGAAAGGAAGAAACCCGCCGCGACCCTACTGAAGGCGGCAAGGGCAGGATGTACACCAAGGGCGAATTCATCGCTTTCTACGGTTCTGCGCAAGGGACTAGAATGTGGTCGATGGCTGGCAAAGGAAAGGGCAGAAAGCCCAAGGCAAACTAAGATCCAGCCCAAGTCTCGCCGCAGCAACTGCTTTCTGGAGCCCCCGACTCCTCGGTCACTCGCGGAGCAAGGCGGGTTCGACGACCGCGCCGCTAAGGCTTCTGGCTTCTGTTCCCACAGTTCTTTTTTTTTCCCCTTCAGTCTTTTAATTCGCTTTTCTTCTTTTGACCCCCGTGTTTTAAGAGAAGGGCAATCTGCGGGTGAACGTGAACGTTACGGTTTCGGCCCTTCTTTCCTTGCCCGCAGCTGCACGAGTACTGAGTACTGACCTGTGAGTTCAGTTTTTGGCATGCTCGGCGGAAAGTGCGCAACTCGTGAGCTCACTGCCGTGAAGGGCTGGCGAGTGATCGAGGCCGCTGGCTTTCTTGTTGTGGCTTCGATTCTCGCATGGAGGGTAGGTCTGCTTGGCTTGGGCACATACGACTCATCCTTATTTTTACATTTTTCTTTTTCTTCGAAAGTAGGCCGGGACGAGTTGAATAGGTCTGACAATCTTGTGCGCCTCACTGAACAGTACGGCTCGAGTAGTTCCTTCAGTTCTGATCAGCATTGATGATCCATCGCAGGAAATGACAGTCTGTTTCACTTGACCTTCAAGGAAAGCGAGTGCATTTCCCTTGTAGCTGGTTAATAGCTGGTCAACATCTTCAACTATTCAACTGTTCCTCGTTCTTTTTCTTAAGATTCCTCAAACGTTTGAAAAAAGAGGCCTCCTGTGGCGAGCGGTCAGCCTTTGCTCTCCCCTTTCCTATCGGGACGCCGCTTTGCGTGCTTGACAAGCTGCGCTGCAGCTCGTCTGCCTTGCTGTTTTGTTTGTTCGTTTTTCGTTTTGAGTGTCGCGAAGCGTTTTTACTTCGTCCCCTCCACCTTTTAACTTTTTTTGAAGTTGGTCTCGCCGCCTGCTTCTACGTTTTTTTGTTATCGCTTCTCGTCGCTTTGCTGAACGGTCTCTTCGTTTACTCCTTGGTCTGTGTCTCTCGCAAGAGACGGTCTCTCTCGCGCTGTTTTATCGCTCGGACGCCATCGCTGGTTTTCACCTCCCCACATTATATAACCGAACACTTCGCTGCTCTTTTACCGCTAGAAGCTCTCTGTGGCAAAGCTGCCCGCATCTTGCAGCCTTGAGCCGCATTGTGCGTGTATGACCTTGGGTACCCGATTACTACCGCGAATACCGAACAGGCTGCGCATCTTCCTCGGGTATTGTTGTGTTGTTGTTTTGAAGCCGTCAAAAGGCTAGGTTCTAACACCAACTCACGTTGTATGCTGCGGTTGACTTTTACTTTTCCCCGGAGCGAACCTTTGCAGACCACGAGGACAGTAATACTCCTAGCGGGTAGAACTCAAGTGCGCGTGGACTATCGGAGTGTGCACTTGCCCTGTTTTTCCTCGCAGTGACTACTAGTGAGTGCGGCCACCGACTATTTCTGAACGGCACCGGCGAGAGTATTTTTCAAAGGAGTGTGACAGAGTGTCGTGGGGATCATGAAACTTGGTTTTGGTTGACCCGCAGACAGTACCACCGAACACATGCAGCTTGGCTCGTTAAGTAGCAGAATATCCTCGGCGCTTGCAAAACATTTCGCAAAAAATGCAGCAGTCCAACAATCATCGCAGTAAAGGTAAGGGCCGGGGGGTGCGGAAAGTGATACCAGCGGACAGGACGCCTTCGGGTGGGCAAGATGGACGGGCCCTTAGTATGTAAGAAGCTGACCAACCTCAACCAAGTTGAAGGGGGTTTGAACCCGAATTCCATTCGATTCACAAATGTGACGATGGAAAGCGACAAGTTCATTTGCATCCGAGACACGTCCAAAGACGGGCAGGGCGCTGACTCGCACAGCATTGTTATCGTCGAATTGACAGAAGAGGGTAAGGCGAAGCCGAGCACCAGGCACAGGATGAACCCGACAGATGCCACCGTCATGAACCCGGCTTCGAAGGTGCTGGCTCTCCGATCAGGGCAGGACATCCAAATCTTGAACCTCGACATGAAGCTCAGGCTGAAGTCGACCCGCATGAACGAGCCGGTGCAATTCATGAAGTGGATCTCGCCCCAACAAATGGCAATTGTCACGTCTTCGTCAGTTTACCACTGGTCGATGGAAGGCGAGGCCGAGCCCGTCAAGAAGTTCGAGCGTCGAGAGGAGTGCCAGATCCTCAACTACCGAACAGACGAAACACTGTCATGGCTTCTCCTTGTGGGTATCGCAACCGATGCCGTCCGCAAAGGAAAGGGTATTGTCCAACTTTACTCTGTCGACAAGGACGTGCACACCATCATCGATGGCCATGCCGCTTGCTTCTGCAAGTTCAAGCTGCCGGGAACTATGCAAACCATCAACCTTCTGTGCATCGCCTCTGGAGGGCCAAGCCCGCAGTGCTTTATCGCTGAGGTGTGCATCTTTTTTTCCTGTTTTCTCCTAACATCATGTCGTTTCAAGCAGTCCGATGCCTGTTGGCGGCGCTGCTGCAACAAGAGATCGCTGCCGTTTTAATGTAAACGCGCATCACTGTACCTCACACCCTTTGCGAGGCTGCCCACGACAACGAAAGAGAAAAGTAGAAAAAGGAAAGAAGAAACCAAAACTCCATTCCTTCGAAGAAAAAATTTCATACATGAGACGGCAGG
The DNA here is from genome assembly GCA_030068145.1 of Diplonema papillatum. Lineage (NCBI taxonomy): Eukaryota > Euglenozoa > Diplonemea > Diplonemida > Diplonemidae > Diplonema > Diplonema papillatum. The sequence continues at coordinate 40,868 of JAPJBO010000813.1, forward strand.
CGGCAAATACTCAGCTACGATTTCCCCCCGAGTTCTAAGAAAGTAGAATCGTAGAAAGCCGCCTGACAACACGCTAAAAGTGCTTGAACCCCCTTATTTATGATTTGTTGTGGTGCTGCCGTGCATTCGTCAAACCACCACGCAGGTTCCGCTGCCGAATCAGCCGATGTCTGGGCAGTTCAACAAGGTGACTGTTCCCCTCCCGATTACCGAACCTCAGGACTTCCCGCTGGGCCTGCACGCTGACGAGCCGAAGGGTCTTCTTTACATTCTTTGCCGAAGCGGGTGGTGCTACGTCATGGACGTGCAGACGGGTACTTTGATCCACCAGGAGAAAGTAAGCGGCTCCCCGGAAAACGTAAACGTCTTCACCTCGGCCAAGCAGCACCACTACAACGGCGTGCTCAGCGTGAACACGAAAGGTGACGTGATGCTCTGCCACATCAACGAGAAGACGATCGTGCAGTGGGTGCAGCAGCGGCTCAACAACCAAGCCCTGGCTTTGAGGATTGCCACATCTGCCAATCTGGGGGGCGCAGACGACCTGTTTCGGCAGCGTTTCAACACGTGCCTGCAGAGCATGCAAATTGAGGCGGCCGTCAAGCTATGCATGGAGGCTCCCCGACAAATGCTGAGGACTCCCGAGGTCCTTCAACGATTCCAACAACTATCGAGCCAGAACGGGCAGCCAGCGCTGACCGTGTACTTCAAGTTCATGGTTGAGCACTCGAAGTTGAACAAACACGAATCTGTAGAGCTAGTGAAGGTAATGCTCACGAAGCAGCAGGGTATCGAGTTCGTGAAGAAGTACCTCAACGAGAAGAAGCTCGAAGAGTCCGAAGAACTGGGTGATATCATCGCGAACGCAGACCCACCGCTTGCGCTGCAGATCTACTACAACGGCAAGGCTCACTGGAAGGTTCTTGCGGTTCTTATTCGACAAAAGAATTGGAAGCATATCATCGAATATGTGAAGAAATCCGACGACTGGAAGCCTGACTGGTGCGAGATGCTGGAGCGCGTCGTGTCTATGGGCGACATGGAGGGTGCCTCGAACCTGGCGCAAGCCCTTGCACAGGAGCCGAACCTTGAACCGCCTCTCGACCACAACAAAATCGTTGAAATGTTTGTCACGAAGACGGCGATCCGCCCCGCGACAGCCTACCTGCTCGAGGTGCTTAAAGACAACAGCCCGGAATTCGGCGACCTCCAGACCCGCCTTCTCGAAATCAATTTGATGCATTCCCCGGCGACGGTCGCCAACAAGATCTTCGAACTCTGCCAGCTGTCCCACTATGACGCGAAGAAGATCGCCCCCCTGTGTGAACGGGCGCAGCTGTACCAACGAGCTCTCGAAACATACAACAAGATTCAGCAGGACACGGATTACCGCGAGTCGACGTTGAAGAATTTGAAGAGCGTGATTGTGAACACGCATGCCATCCCCCACGAGTGGTTGGTGGAGTTCTTCCAACAGTTGTCCAAAGACGACGCGTTGGCATGTCTGCAGGAGCTGATGGCGAAGAGCCAAGGCAGCTTCAGACAAGGTGAGCTTCCACCAAACTACAAGATCAGCGTTCGAGTGGCCGTCAACAACTACCGCGTTCTCGGTACAGAGCCGCTGATCAACTTGTTCCTCAGCTACCAAGCCTTTGATGCGATGTACTACTTCCTGGGCTCCATCGTCCGCCCGAACCCCTCCGGAGAAGTGTGCAACGACCCCGAAGTTCACTTCCGCTACATCGAAGCCGCTGCCAACGTGAACCAGCCATCCGAAGTCGAAAGAATGACACGCGAGTCGCAGTACTACCCCGCGGAGAAGACGAAGAACTTTCTCAAAGAAAAACGGCTCGCCGACCTCTGGCCATTCATCAACGTCTGCGATAAGCACGACTACATGGACGAAATGGTGCGCTTCCTCTACGACACCAAGAACTTGGCGTACATTGACATGTATATCCAAAAGAAGGCACCCACAAAGACGCCACTGGTGGTTGGCTCCCTGCTGGACGTAGGCTGCAATGAAGACTACATCAAGCGTCTCATTGTCAGTGTAGGTTCCATGGCCCCTGTCGAAGAGCTTGTCGCAGAGGTCGAAAAGCGCAACCGTTTGAAGCTGTTGCAAGAATGGCTTGAATCTCGCGTCCACACTAGCCAGGTATGATTGAAACTAATTTGTTTCCTTGGGTAGCTTACAAAACGGACTACATTATATCCCCTGTGCAGCAGTGCGCTTCACAGCAACGTCAGCATACAGTGCTACCAGCCAAAGCTGCACCACCTTCGCTCGGGTACAAAAGCAGTACCGACACAGCTACATACTGCGGCAAGCTCGCAAAGAAATTCCGAACGAACGTGGATAGGAGTTAACGGCCCTCCTTGTCCTGCAGTCCCCCTTGCCTGAGCGGCTCCATTTCATTGCTTCCAATAAACGCGCAGGACAAAAACGTGTACAACGCCCTCGCGAAGATTTATGTCGACACCAATCAGAACGGCAAGCAATTCCTTGCTGACAACGTCGGCAAGTACGACGCCGCCGTTGTCGGGAAGTACTGCGAAAACAGAGACCCGAGCCTCGCGGTCCTTTGCTACGAGCGAGGCGATTGCGACAAAGAGCTCGTCGAAGTGACGAGCAGAAACGGCATGTTCAAGCACCAGGTATCGTGTCATTCTTTCGCACACAAATATAGGACCTTCTTGCTTTTTTATCCTGCAAGTTGCAGATGCCGCATGGGCATTGTCTTGGGAACCGGAAAACCTGACGTACTGCACAAACCTTAGTCCCGAAAATGGTGTTCGAAAAATTGGTGTGACAAGAAAATAGCCAGCCAGGCAGCATAGTGTCTTGAGCCGAATTTCGAAGGACTGACAACCCGCCCAGATGACCCTTAGGAGAGGAGTCGCAGAATCCGTGAACGTGGCAAGTGGGCTGTCCTGCATTCAGGACGTTCCTCCCTTGCCAAGAACTTCATACACGCGCCACAAAACACACACAGTCGCGGTACTTGGTCAGCCGCAAGGATCCGGAGCTCTGGGAATTCGTGTTGGAGTCTGAGGAGCAGGAACAATACAGAAAGAGTCTGATCGATGCTGTCGTCGCGACCGCGCTTCCCGAAGCCAAGCAAGCGGAAGAAGTCTCCGTCACCGTCCGCGCCTTCATGAAGGCCAACCTCCCCGAGCATCTCACCACCCTGCTAGAAAAGATCATCCTCCACGGGGATGACAGATCTGAATTCAGGAGCAACAAGTATGCACTTTCCCCGGAACAGTTTGTAGCAGGTTACCACCTTAGTTTACCTGCCAGGACATACGGTGAAAGAATGTAACGTGCAGCCACTCCGATTCTCCAGGGCGGTACTCTCACTCTTCAACAAATCTTCAGGTACCTGCAGAACTTGCTCGTGCTGACGGCCATCAAGGCAACTCCCAACAAGGTCATGGACTACGTGCAACGCCTCGAGCACTTCGACGCGAAAGACATCGCAGAGATCGCCAGCAAAGCGGGATTGTACGAAGAAGCGTTCACTGTGTACAAGAAGCAGGGCATGAACGCAGAGGCTGCCGAGGTGCTGCTGCAAGACATTCAGAACCTCGACCGGGCGAGGGACTTCGCCGAGAAGGTCAAGATGCCCGAAGTATACGCCTCCGTCGGGCGCGCCGAGCTGCAGAAGGGCGACATTCCGAACGCGATTTCGTTCTTCATCAAGGCAGACGACGCTTCGCATGCGTCCGAAGTCATCGCAGCCGTCGTTTCGTCCGGCGAGAAGGAGCGCTACTCGGACCTCGTCAAGTTCTTGAACATGGCCCGGTCGGGTACGAAGATGAAGAGTATGCTTTTTCATGACACGCAACCTTTTTCGGCTAATTTCTTGCTGTCGGGGTACCTCAAGCTGAATTCTCATGTCGCTAATCTGTGATTCCCAATGTTAAACCCACCTCTTTCAACGCAGGCGAATCTATTGACACGGAGCTCTGCTATGCATACTGCGTCACTAACCGCCTCGTCGACTTGGAGGACTTCCTCAAGCAAGCACACCTGGCAAAGGTCGGAGAAGTGGGTATGAGATGCTACAGCGAAAAGCTGTACGATGCTGCGAAGACGTGCTTCCAAACTGTATGCTACTTGCGTTTGAGGGTACTTGGTCCACACTTTTTCGTGGGGAGGGAAGTTCAGAAGCTCAGGGAACGGGAGGTTCTCAAATTCAATCTCTTTGAATTCAAGAGTGCTGCAAAGACTCGCCTACACAAAACATCTACACCAACCATAGGTCTCGAACTTCCCAATGCTGGCCAAGACGCACCTGAAGCTCGGTCAGTATCAAATGGCAATCGATGCGGCGGGTAGGACGAACTCCATCAGCACATGGAAAGAGGTTCGCTTACTTTTATCTTTGATGATGAATGCGCAGCAGAGAGGTGCAAGCGAGGAAACATGCAACGTCATAATGATTATTTGTACATCCCCCAACTGGCACTTCGTAACGCGGTAGCATGATGTCACAACCGACCCGTAAAACAGGTGTGCTACGCATGTGTCGATGCCGGCGAGTTCCGACTCGCAGGAATTGCGGCTCAGAACGTCGTCGTTGTCGCCGATGAACTCAACGAAATCATCCGTTTCTTCGAGGAACGAGGCCACATTGACGAGTTGATCTCACTTATGAAGCAGGGCTTGACTCACGAAAGAGCGCATGTCGGAATGTTCACTGAGCTCGGTATCTTGTACGCCAAGTACAAGAGTGACAAGCTCATGGAGCATATCAAGCTGTGGAAGGCCCGCATGAACAGCCACAAGTTGGTCGTTATCTGCGAGCAATACCACCACTGGGCTGAGATTCGGTACATCCACTGCAAAAATGAAGAATGGGACGCCGCGGCACGCGTCATGGTCGACCACTCGGTTTTGGCGTGGGATCACGAAGTCTTCAAGGATACCATTGCCAAGGTTTCGAGCCAAGAGCTTTGCTACAACGGCGTCAATTTCTATCTGGAAGAACATCCGGACTTGGTCAACGACCTCCTCCTCACCATCATCAAGCGAGTCGATCCAGACAGGATCGTGGTTGAAGTCCAGGGAAAGTGCCGGACCAGCAACTTCGACTTTATCTCTGTTGTGCGGCCGTACCTCGAGTCTGTGCAAGAAGGCAACCACGCGAAGGTCAACGAGGCACTCAACAAGCTTTACATCGAAGAAGAAGACTATGAGTCGCTCAAGCAGTCGTTGGAGAACTACGATGCGGTCGACCAGGTTGAGTTGGCAGAACAGCTGGACCAACACGATCTGCTTGAAATGAGAAGAGTAGCCTCCTGGTTGTACCAGAAAAACGGCAAGTTCAGCCAGGCTATCGAATGCTCGAAGAGGGACAAGCTCTATCACGATGCCACAAAAACGGCTGCCTTGTCCGGCGACAAGGAAGTTGTCGAGAAGCTTGTCAGGTTCTTCACTGACAACAACTTGCACGAGTGCTTCTCTGCGTGTCTCTACACTTGCTACGAGTATGTGTTTGCCTTAATTGTCTTTGCAAGGGTGAGGCTGAGATGGTCCTTCTGGTGCATAGCTCTGCGCAGAACCGTTCTGCTCTGCTACCCTTTCTATGGGTTGTATTGAAATCTCTGAAGGAACAGGCAAAATGCGTCGAACACACGCTTACCGGGTAAACAAACACGCAGGTACATCCAGCCGGACGTGGCTCTGGAACTGGCGTGGCGCCACAAGGTTTACGACTTTGCGATGCCGTACATTGTCCAGGTGCTCAAAGAGTACATTGACAAGATCGACGATGTTTGCGCGCAGCTGAAGAGTGCAAAGGAGCAGGTATGCAATCTTCAACCCCCAGTTGGTGCCAACGAAGAATATGCAAGCATTTGGACTCACACGGTCGATGCTGATGGAGTGCGCGATTCCCCCGGTAATGAAGCCGGTTGTTCCTTAGTACCGTAGTACCACACACTCAGGCCGCAAAACACGTTTCTGGAAACCAAATGCCGCAGCAGACGGCTGCACCTCTGATGATCTCCAGCCAGGGGTACGGAGGCTACCAGCAAAACCAGTCGTATGGTGGGTACTAAGCAGCAGGGCGCGAGCATGTGCAGCCATGACAGCAGCTATGTGCGTTGGCGCGACTTATGAATAGATCCCCGTTCTATCCAACGACTTGCGGATCACGCCTACACATGCTGATGTATTTAGTCTTTGTTTTCTCTGTCGGGCAAAACAAGGACACGAGCACAGTCCTGGGAACGTGCATTTCCAGCTTTCTTCATCCTGTTCAATTTCTTCTTTTTTCGTCGTGTTTCGTCGACTTTCAAGCCTGGGCCTTGCCTCCTCTTCTAAACTGGTTTTAGTGCGGCTCTCGTACCTGTGTTCCACTTGTCGCAACCACGAGTTTGGTTGAATGTCATCCCTTTCGCTGTCTGGCGGCGACCTTGTAGAGTTGTGTGATGTCACAGAGCAATATAGGGAATGGCCTCTTCACTCGGTGGGGTGTGCCTTTGGACATGTACAAGGAAGCTAGGGATGAAGCAAAGTGCTGCGAATGAGTCATCGCTCAACGTACCCCGTTTTTCAATGCGGTTCACCAGGTGCTTCAAAGAAAATAGTCGGGCACTCTATTTTTGCGTCAGGAGGGGTGTCTTGCTTTCTTGAGTGCAGCGCGTTGAGCCTTATCGTCCAGGGTACAGTCTTTTGCGTATGGGGTCGTCGCCAGCAGCTTTTGCTTGTTCTTCCATAATTTCTGTCGACCGAGCGCTTTTCTCGTCCTGTATTTTCTTTCTCTCACTCAAAGTTAAGCGCTAGCACTTTACCCGATGCGGTACAAGCACTCCTTTCACGTTCCGAACGGCTGCACCTTCGAGGCCAAAGTTGCCTTGTCAACGAGGCAGAGGTGAACGAACCACCGCACCTCCCCACCCCTCACCGCGTACCTTCACCCCCAGAATCTCGTTCTGTTTTCACTTTTCTTCCATTTTCTTAGTTTTTGTGGTACTACCGCGCAGGCCAGACCGCCGTCTTGTCATCCATCACCGCCTGCCACTGTTGGCGCGGGTTGACCCGAACAGCATGAGAGCGAATCTTGTGAACGGTCTCTGTAGGGCAGCTCATTTTTGAGGTGGAGATCGGGGTACAACACCGCTGCTGAAGGAAGCGGGAGGGTGGTAGTACGGTTCGATATCCTGGGACGACGCGTGCTCCGTAAATTCTTTGAAGTGACGCGGCTGGACCGGGCAACTCTGCCCGTAGACTTCGCACCACGCAACCAGTGACTTTCTCTCTTCGCGTTCTTTCCTGTTTTGCTACTTGTACACCCCCTCTCCCTCGCTGAACGAAGGGGACTCCTCGGTCGAAGTTCTAGAGTTCGCGCCTGCACTACCGACTATGTTCCATGATGCAAGAATGCGAAAGATAGGTGCAAAGATATTGCTCGTCGCAGCCACACGCAGCCGCTAAAGGGGCACCGGCACCCTCGCCAAAGCTTGCTGTCTCCGTCCTTCTATTTTCCCCCCCCAAACCCCGAACGCAATAAGCGTTGCTTTTTCTTTTCTAACTTTTCTCCAGTTTCGTACAACAGCTGAAGGTTGAGGGTTGAGCATCCTGTATTACGGCCACCAGATCCCGTGATGACGTTTCGAACCGCGGCTCGAAATGTAGCTCACGCTCTCCGCTCTTTCGTAGTTGCAAACTGCAGGCTATCCCGAGCTACGACGACATCTTTGCACTCTATAGTTTCCTTCTTCTCTCTTAACACTCTTTTTTGCATGGGTCGCAAGAATTCTTCACTCCTCCCGTGAGAAAAACGTCAGTTCTTTGTCACGCAAACGCGGTTTCCAGACGTCTTAGACTCGGATGAACCCGAAGTAGACTCCGAACAACTCTTTAGACGTTGGCACTTCTTTATCTGCCTAGTGTTGCTTTTTTGCAACACACAGGACCGCATACACTTTCAGCGATGACTCATTCCTGCGACCGATGTAAAATAATCATGTTCCCACTGAATAGAGGAAAAAAGCACTTGTTCTTTTATTTTTTGGCCACGAGTGCCGGGAAAAACTTGAGTGCTTTTTCCCTCTATGTACACAGTGAATACATAGCTATTTCTCACCGCGGGTCTCTCTGCGTCTTTTCTATTTATTTTCGGCATTCTTTTGTCTCTGCACCGTCGAACTCGTTTTGTCGCAGAACTCGAACCAAGGGTGTCTTCCAGAGGAGCTCTTTTCTTTCTCTGCCTTATTGTTCTTTCTTCTTTTCGTTTCCCCCTTCCAAGAGTTTCTATGTTCCAACTTGGTAGTCACCGCTCCTTTCCCTCTGAATTTTGTATCGATTCTAGCCACCTGGTCTGGGCTCCTGGTAAGTTCCCCGAAATTCCCCGACACTTCCCCGCAACTCCCCGAAACTCCCCGATACTCAGCCCGATTTTTTGTGGGAAAAAGTGGGGCTGCCGGTGGGTGGGCAGGTGTACAGGTTGGTAGTTGAGTGGACAGATGGGTGGATGGTGGTGGGCAGGTCGGTGGATGGGTGAACAGGTGGGTAGTTGGGTAGACGGGTGCGGGCAAGTGGGTGAGGTGTGGAGGTAGGTGTGCTAGTGTGCTTCGGACGCGGCTCTCTTGAGCCGTCCGTGTTCCTCCTCCTCCGATCCTCTTCCTCTACTAACCGGATGCATCTACTGTAGCTTGGACTCCTGGGCAGTTGTTGAGGCACACCCTTCAGCCTGCGGATTCGGAGGGCCTCAAGGCGAACCAGCAGTTGCTGGAAAACCTGCAGGACCTGCCTTTGAGTCCTTGGACACAGGGAGGAGTCTGAACAGGACGCGTCGTGTAGGTTCAACCATCATCTGACTCTTCTGTTTGCGGTTGCAACCTTCGGTACCACGAGTTTGCCATTCTTATGTCAAACTCTCCAATCCCCTCTTGGGTTTTGGTTTGGGCAAAAAGTATTCGCGCCCGCCATCTCCCGATGACCTTCCCACTTCTGACCACGCTGCAGCAGTCACGTGTAAACCGGGCAGACCCAGTCGTCCCCCATCTGGTCCCGAACGACGAGCACCGCTCCTGCACCCGAGTTTAGCCTTCGATGATTGGAAGCCGCATCGGAAACAGTGGGTCAACCCATCCCGGAATTCTGAATTCGTGCACCCGGTTGAAAGGAGTGTCCACTTCGGAGTCCACGTTCACTTATGTGGGGAGTTGTAGAGTACGGGAGGAACCGGAAATCTCCGGAAAGATGGTACCCGCATTCCAACTCGTCTCGGGAATGGTCAGTCGACGACCGTATGCAGGTGGGTGGAGGCCCTGGGACTGCGAAGGTGTGACCACCCCATAAGGAGGACTCTCTATCTTGCGTTATCTCTCTGTCCCAGTCGCCATAGCAACCGTATCCTTGGCCAAGCATCATCCTGCAACCCTGCTTTCGGATGGCCATCGTGCCTCTCATTTTGGTTATCAACCTTACTCCTCGCTCGAATTGCCGTCTTCGACCGTAGCTGCCCCTGGTCCTGGTGGTTAGGGTTAGCATGCAAAGAGCCTGTGGCGATAATCTGCATCTGCTCTCTTTCGTGACTACCTCTTCGTGCTACCTCTCTTCGTCACTGGTACCTTATCTTGACCTCTGCCCGCCGCGGAGTGCACGTCTCTGTCTTCGATGATGGCGAGTCCTTACGCCGCCGCTTCGTTGCAGCGGCCGTCCTAGTGTCGTCGCCTTGTCTTCGGCGTTCTCGATGGCGGTGTTGGCGCCGGCATCCGCCGCTTCCCTTGTGGCGCTTTGGGCCGATGGTCGCAGCCTGCGTCTCGACTTCGGTGTCGCTTCGGGCGTCCCCAGGGGCGAAGGCCCGCGCTTCCGTCTCTTTGCCGCCGACTCCGCACATCGGCATATCGTGCTGCAGGCAGGCATCCGCGGTGTGCAGCATTCCGCGATCGTCTTGCACGTCCCGCACTGCGTCATCCTGTGCTTCTCGCAATACTTCACGGCGAGGCCGTCCCCTGTCGCGTGGTGTGCCTCGGCAGCAGCGCGCTACCGACGCTTGCCGATGCTTGCACTCTTCGCATTTCGCTTTGTGATGTCTCGTGCACACTCTCTCGTCCTTGGTGGTGGCCTGGGCACATGCACTGGGTCTCCGCCGCCCACTAAATTTACCCTCTTCTGCCCCTTCTTGCCGGAGGTGCCGTCTTCGAAGGCGTCCCACCAGCACGTCCGCCCATACGTGGAAAATACGTCCATCCCCCAGACCTCATCATTGAAGGCGTGCCTGTTCGTCCCCAGCTGCGACTCGAGCACGAGCATTGTCTCTGTACCCGCACGACCTCTGGTGGAACAGTTCCTGCTCTCCTTGCCGCAGCGGATCCTGTCGCTACCTGTGTCAAACCGTGCCAACCTGTACCTCCCAGTCTGACCTTCCTTCTCAGCCTCTATCTTCGTCTTCGGGGCATAGCCAAACACGGGACCGCTCTGCGCAAGGTAGGGCCATAGTAGCGTAGCCCCCTCCCCGCCTTCGCCAAGGCCGGCTGCAGGGAAAGTGGTCGCCACAAGGAAATACCCCGAAACTCCCCGAATTTCCCCGAAACTCCCCGAAACTCCCCGATACTCCCCGATACTCCCCGATACTCCCCGATATTTTCGTCTGGACCAGGTGGTCTGGGGCTGCACGGAACAAATTCTAGCCCGACGATTCTAGACACAACATCACTGTCAACTGTCAACCGGGGATATGCGGTGGATCTACTTATTGTAGCAGCACGGAAAGAAGTGAGGAGATCGGAACCTCCCCGGAGAGATGGTCCCTGACTCTATCTCGTCTCCCTCTTTCTCTACCATTGAACGACGAGTGCGACTTCAGTGGTGTAGGAGTCTGTACAGCAAGTGGACCCGCAAGGGACATGTTCTGCAGCAGTGCCGCTCGGTAGAGAAGTAGTGCATCGCTGAGAAGCACGGTTTGCGAGTTTTATGCAAAACTCGGAATTGTGAGTCTTCAAACACACCTATCTAACCACAAGCAGGAGGAGACTATGGAAACTCACGTAAAGCTTTTCTACACTTTAGCGTTTTTGGCGCCCTCCGCAGTTGCCCAGGTTTGCGACTCGGATCAGTACATCGGGTTCGATGGAGCAGTTACGACGCCCGGCTTCAGTGTCAACAACACGCACCTCGCTGCAGGAAGCGGCAGTTTGAACGTCAACGTGGAGAAGGCAGTGTACGACTTGTCTCTGAGCGGCTCGCAACCCGGAACCATCAGCTGGTTCGGCTTCTTTGAAAACAATGATGCGGAGCTGCAAGTCAGAGTGTCGTTTAGGACGACCGGAAGCGATTCTGTGGGCGATTTCATCATGTACATGGCACGCAACGGCGCGTTCGGCATGAGCTTTGATGGCGAGGAGCAGACCTTCACCAGCAGCATGATTTACACGTGGCACGAGTGGACGGCTACATTCGACTGGAAAGGACGTTCGATCACCATGCACACAGACTACACGTCGCAAGGCACGATTGTCATACCGGACAAGGTCGTCGGCGTGGAAGCCTTGAAGCTCAGCCAAGGCGTGGGAACTGAAGGAAAGTTCGACACTTTAAGAGTCTTGTGCCCCCTCGCTCCACCGACTGTAGTGGTGGAGCCAGCGTGTCCAACCGCAAAAGACGGAGGCAAGCTCGTATTCAACCGCGGAGGCAGACGAATCGGAACCTCCGATGCAGCAGCACTGGTTCCGAACACCAAACACTGCGGCACGGCAGAGTCCGAATGCGCCCCGCTGAACGCGTGCTCTGTGACATCAGGCAACTTCACCGTGCCGTCCGCCGACCAAGCCGTTTGGGAATTCAAGCAGCTGATGGCAGGTGAGGAGAAAGCGCTCAAAGTTTGCTTTTTCCACGATGCCTTGGACGAATGGGTCCAAGTGGGCACTATTCCCGTATGCGATGCTCCCGCCGACATTGACGATGACGATAGCACCCTGGTCATGTACATAATCATAACTGTGGCCATCTGTGTTTTGCTAGTCAGTTGCTTGTTGTTCTTAATCTACCGATCGAGGAAGCAGAAAGAGCCGTACAATTTCAGCGAAAATGTTGCTCGTGCGGCGAGGGATGACGAGAACATCGAGCTTGCCGGGTACACCTCCCCAAGTCTGGGTCCGAGTTCGCCGCCACTGCACCCAGTTATACCGCCGCAGTCACCGTCACCCGCCGGGTCAGATGCTTACTATGCTCAGTCGCAAAACTCACCAAGCAAAGCACGCCGAGGAAGCTTCCCAACTGTCCGACCTCGTCCCAATGCATCGCCGGGCATGCAACCTCGACCATCACCTGGCATGCAACCTCGACCATCACCTGGCATGTATTCCAACCCGTCGCCTACCCTGCCGCACAGCTCGGACCCGTACAGCCAGCCGTCCCCAACATCATCCCCACGCCAGCCACTAAAAAACACTGGCTGTTTGTGACGAACAACAATCCCGCTCGGGTGAAAGAACAGTACGTCTGCTGCCCTGTGATTGGCTTTGCGTTCCGTCAAGGGGTGCATCTCCAGAGATTTGCTGTGATGATGTATCCTTCGTCTCGTCGATGTGTTTCAATCTCCGTCAGAGAACATGCTTCACGATACAAATGCTTGGTGGACAAGTCTCGCGATAAATAGTAGCCTCATCATCAAACAACAAGTTCTTCTCCCCCGCAATCAATAATTGTCCCAACCCCGAGCCACCCCTCGTGAACGATATTCATCCACTTATGCCGTACCCTGGTGTCTGCCTGTCAAATTGTGTACCGTGTAGCCTTGCTAGTGTCCGGCATGACCCGTGCCCTTTCATTTCTTCGGAAGAATTCCGTGCGGCATCGATCTACACGGGTTCGGAGTTTCGAGCCGATGAGACATGTTAGGGATTTCTCGATTCCTTGTCAAAGTCTCCTCGAACACTTGGGTTGTCGCTGAGAACTGTGTTCATGAGAGGGGAAGAACTCAGCAGCCTTGCGGATGTGCCATACACTTGATTGTGCTTTGGCCCATCAACGAACATCAAGCCTACCGAGTTCAATACATCTTGAGAATACAGCCGAAAAGAGAAGACAACTGAACATGTCCTGAACGTGAGAAATGGCGAAGTATCAAGACGGGCATTCAGTTTGTACTGAATGCCCAAAACCGCGGTGGCAGAGGAACTTTGTAGGTTTGTATACTGAACTACACGACGAGCCATTGCCAGAGGGCATCCACGTCGGAAGTTGGCACATCTACAAAGGATTAAGAGAAAAATGAGTCTATCAAGATTTATAAAATTGCGACCAGCACATAAGAGCGTGCATCGTACCATCAACAACTTGCATTTGTCCGCAACTTGTTCAACCTGAACCCGCGTGTGTCCTGTCCGCAAATCTCCTCCCATTTCCTTTCCTTTTTAGTACGTGTGGCAAATACTCGAGAGGGCCGCCAATTGCGAATCACAAATCCATCCTGGCGCTAGCGTCCCTGACACTTCACAAGAAGAGGTCTTTTGGTCCTGCGACGACAGAAGTTCCTTTTTATTGGAACAGGTGGACAACCCCAGATAAAACACTGGAGAAAGTGCCGGGTGTGCGCAATCTATTTGGTAGTTGGATTGCTCGTCACCTTCTAGCTTCCGTTAAAATCAGCAGGGGCGCCTCCGAGTGTTTTCTTGACAGTGTCTTGGTTTTTGAAGGATAGCATCAACAGTACGACTGCTCGCACACAGACGATGCTGGACGGATGCTGCATGTGGTTTTGTAGATGTGACCGGCGTCGCGGTTGCAGTGCTGTGTTAGTCTTTTTTGTGTCATCATGATCTTATCGGGTTTCAGCGGTCGTACTGTGCGTTTCCGAGGTTCGCTGTCTCTGGAACATGTAGCCCTGGTGAAAAGTCACAAAGCTGTGCCAGTTGTGATTATTTCAAGCAAATTGCGTTTTTCTGATGCGGGTGTTTCCGGCACTTTGGCAAAGTAAGATAAAATGAACGAACCAAAACGTTGCTTTGTCGCGCCATTTGTCCTTTACGGTGCCATTTGTCCTTTACGGTTTGACTCAACACGGCTAGTTGGCGACCACGTTGCATTCGCGTGCGGGGACCGGATGGTGGAGGCAAATGAGTTAGGAACTACTACGTCACCCGAATCAGAATATAGACGCGAGAGGCCTCCTCGGGCAGTCAGTGAGATTGACCTGCTAGATCCCGCTTGGTTTCTTTTGTCGTACTTGACTGACTCAGCTGCTTCGTTTTTCACTCATGAACATCGTATCAAACCGGTCTCAAAATGCAGGAGAGAATGATATGGCAGCCACTTCTCCTAATGCTATCGGAAGACATCGGCGCCGGGTGCTGACAGGGACTACCAATCTGGAAAGGCGTCGTCCTGCCGAAGAGCCTGTGTCTGACAAGACATCGGCCGACTACGCGACGCGTTTTGACGGCTGCGCATCCGTCCTTTCGAATCCCAATGAGGACAGACTTCCCCCGTGTTCACCGTCGCGAAAAGAAAAGCAATTTCTGCCTAGTCGTCCTCCGCATGACACGTCGCACAGTTTGCCATTCTCCCCGAAGGAACCCGGTAGCTCGCGCTCAAACCCAACTGATCCGTCGTTGCGCTTTGTTGATGGCGCGACTGTGCGCAGCAACGGGCGAAGGCGTGCCCATGACTCAACTCAATGCGAGCCGACTACGTTCCCGCAAGTCCCTGTCTTCCCTCCTCCAGTGACTCATCCCAAAATGCGCTACGAGTTAACTGTGTATCCGGACACCAAGCGAACAACGGAAATGCCAGAGGGTTCTGGTGGGTTCAGCCCTTCTGCAATGCGCTTCAATGTAGGTGGTCGTGTTCTGAATGTGCTTGACCACAAACGTGAAGCTGCATCTGTGTCAGAAGCTCGCGTAGTTCGAAAGAGGGGCTGGCTCGAAAATGTAGATCAGAGCATCTGGGACCTGCAAGCGCAATGCCAAAAACTAGACACAGCGAGGCTCGGCGCATTCCGAAGACGCGCTGCTGCAGCACACTGCTTAGTTGACGCTCGTAGAGAAAAGGACGCCAGACGCCTGGGCCGCCGCCTCTACCCCCATCTGGCACAGACGCCACAATGTAGGCAAGAGACAAGTGGCAGCGTATCGTGATGTAACTAGCTGGTTTCAAACTGCTTCAAACTGGCTTCAAACTACACACGTGTGCACAAACAAGGCTCGTTGCGAACCAAACCGTCTCGTATCAAGACGTATTCAGTCGATCCTTTGCTCCCCGCTGCCAGACATGGCAAATCAATCCAAGTTGTGCGAATTGAAAGGCTTCGTTGCCATCTTTTGTTTTGTTGTACTGTGGCACACATACAAGATTCCGCTTCCTTGGAAAGCGGCAACCACAATCCCCTCACTTCATTATTCAGCGTTGCGAGTTGGATAACGGCAGTGCCGTCTTCAACGTTGTTGCCGTTGTCTTTCGTTTCCTCAACCGCTTTTTGAAACAATGAATTTGCGACCTCGATACAGACTGAATATTCTGAGAATTGACTGCTCCTGACTTCGTAGAACGGTCTTCCTGATCTCACGACACAACATCCCCAGGTTCCGGATAATTGAAAATGGGCTCCACAAAAACAATGAGACAAAACTCTTACATGGACTGGACAGAAGCTGCAATGAGGCAGCCCCACAGGTTCCCGGATGGTGTGAAGAAGAGCGACGTTCGAAAGCTAGCAGGACATCTTGCCCAAGGCACGCGACAACGACGTCGAACCTTGCCAGGGCGAATAAGCGGGCATGCTCCTGTGCCGCCATCCATACAAGACTGCAGTAATGAAGAGAAACGTCTGGCAGATCTATCCTCTACTGCGTCTTATTTCAAAGGACAGGCCAACTCTCTGCCGAAGGAACGGATCCCGTTCGACGAGGAAAGCTGCCTCATCAGCTCCGAGCATACAGTAGAACCACCACCAATTCCTAGGTTGGTAGACACTTTGTCAGGGTTTGTTGGGGGAAGCCAGTCCTTTGCAGATCAGGGATCAACCTCCACTTCCCTGCTGCGGTCAATACCTCTGAACAACGCGAAGAATCCGCGTTTGAAGCATCTCAGCTCTATCATCGACTCAGGGTCCCTGACAATCACCAAATCGTGTTCTAACCGGAATCCTCCATGCGCGCCTGGCAAAATCATCGACACAACAGCGGACTCCTCCCTGACCCAAGAAGCCTTCATGACGCGCTATCGAGGGCTTCACCGTCCATCTCCTTCTTTTCCACACGCCCCGGCACCCAACACTCGCTTTTCGAGCACTGTCTGGCCTGATACGCTCTCCACAGTACAATCCGGTGAAGGATGCCCGAGTTATTTATCCGCAGGCGATCGATTTTCCGAAAGCTCCAGGGGTCTCAATGTCACTCGGCAGATGACAGAAAAGGCACTCCTTGCTTTCGCATATGAAACAAAGCTCCGAAAGAAAAACTGGGCGACGCAGCGCTTTGAAGACTCTCTCAACAGAACCTGCGACATAGAGCAGAGGAGGCAGGAAGCGCGGGCCGATGCTCGTGCTGTCTTGCGACAGCAGTATGAAGATCAGGTTTCCGTCACCGAAGCGAGCCGCACGAGGCGCAGCAGGTGGTGAACACGTGCATCTTGGCTCCGAAAGTAGCCCTGCGACCGCGCCTTTGGGACTCTCTCATTGCACCGTCAGCAGCATGGTAAGAGAGACGAGAGCGAGCGGCGCAAGCCTCGACCCGCAGAGGCAGAACAAGTGTGAAGACGAAGTGACCGCATCGAACAATGCCCGGCCTTGTGCAAATCGGTCACAGCCACAACCACTACCGCAAGCCATATTTGAGAGACCGGCTGTCGAAGGACAACCTCACCAAAAATGCAACACGAGTCCTATTGAGAAGCAGTGGTCATGACAAAGATCAGCAAAGATTCCCCACTCTCGAGAGCACATCACCTATCCGCAAAGCAGCGACCTTCGTCCGAAAGATTCCCCACTCTCGAGGGCACATCACCCAGCGGACATAGAAACGCAGGCACGCCCGATGCATCGTACGGCTCCACGCAGTCTGATGATCTGCGAACCGTCGTTGTGTGATACTCATTTGCATGCACATGAGAGTTCTGAGAAGACCGTTTCGAACCGCCTTCGGTGGCATTCTGCAGGGGTCGAGGAGTGGTGACAACGGCATCGCCGGATTATCTGTGCACTCGCGTATTTCGGCCCTCGAAAGACAGCCGCATCATGCGGTTTCGACTTCAGTAAGACAACGCGTTGGTCATTTGTCCCTCTTTCCAGAGCTTGACGAGTGGGCCACTCGCCACGCCGCCGCTTCCTTATGTCTGCCATTTTTTTGGAGCACTATGGACTAGACAGCCTAAGGAGAAATGATGGTAAAATGGTAGCGGTTTGATAGAGTGCACTGCATGATCATGATGGTAAAATGGTAGCGGTTTGATAGAGTGCACTGCATGATCAAAAGCGACCTGATGGGGAAAAAGTGACAGGCAACACGAATAAAGATAAAGAACATGAGGCGATGTCTCCTACGGCTTTCAAGTGCCGGGGCTGTACCGAGGTCTGCGGACACGATAAAGTTGTCCGATGTAAAAGCCGTAGAGTTCTATGAGCACAAAGAACTGCGGCGAGAGGAATTCATACACTCTCCTCGCTTAGTGTTCACGAGCAAGAGCAAAGGGTGTACCGTTGAAGTGATTCCTCTGTATCACATGTGCGTGAGTCCGTGGTACGTGCAAATGGTGCTGCGCCGGATTTCGACATCGGAGCATTTCTCCACCGTGTACCTCGGCTCGCCTTACGTATCGGTCGCCGAGTCCGAGGCACCGCCGGCGAAAAGAAGCTATTCACGCAAACTTGCCCTCGAGTTATCGTTCACGAACGACTTCCCGAAGATCATCCCCATCGCAAATCCCTCCCGCGCGCCTACATTCTGTCAGCTTCATACGAAGGAGCAGTTCCTAGACATGATGTTAAGGGGGAACCCTGGCGGGCTAACCCCTCTCCTGACAGCCCTGAATACCAGCGCCGCACACGATAAGGACTCCATATGCATACTAGTTCCGCGCCGAGGAATCGAGACGATATTGAAGGAGCTGACAACAGACCGCGGTTGGAATCTCGAGACGCATTCAATGGCGATCTCTATTCAGTCCCACCGCAATTACGGCTTGTTCATTAATTTCATGGCTCGCTTCGCTGAGGTTTTGGCTGTGCTTGTTTTGCTGTGGAATTTAGACGTGCTGCTCGCGCACTACAGAACTGTCCAAGACGCCCTTGAGGCTGACGGTAAGGAAAAGCTTCTTCCCATCGAGGACATAAGGTACTTCTCTTCGGGCTACAAGCCGGAACAGGACATTGCAGTCGCAAAGTTGCGAGAGCGGTTGCTGGCAGCACCGCCGGGGAGCGGGGAGGACACGCGCGAACACAACAACTTCTTTTCGCGTGCTTTCACGTGGGAGAACATTGCCTACCCGAAACCGAACCTTTCTTACCAAATGATGAAAAAGGAACTGGAGCAGAGAAAAGCAGAACAACAAAGTGCGGAACAACTCGCTCAGAGAAACGAAGAAAAGCAAAAGACTGCGGAAGAGTCGTGAAGCCGAGTTTGGTTTGCCACCATTATGAATTGTGTGGTGCAATCTTTGCTCTTTGCGACTAGTTGTGAAGTAGCTAGTTTGGCACAAGCACTCCCCCGCACCCAGCAGGAACAAGCACTCACACGCTGAAGAACTCAAAATGCGCATCCACGTTCATGTTCGGGAAAAAGTGGTTCCTGTAGATTGCGGTGATGGCGCACAAAAAATTGCTTGGCTAGGGAACGTTGGCGTTGCTCGATACGACAGCACTCATGGAGTCTCGTTGGGGAAACCCCTAGGAATACGCCAAGAAGGAGGAAACATGTACACTCCTACCTCCCTTGTGTGCAATGAGCTTAAAGACGAGCAGCACGTGTTTGTTGTCCTAAAAGGTGACTTTGATACATGAGTCACAGGCCATCGCACTTTGGTAGTCACACAGGGCTCTACTATCTGCAGGTGCTGAGCATGTACCAACATAATATGCAGGTGGGCACCTAGCACCCATGCTGCGAGGTAAATGCATCAACGTGCGTTCGCATACCATTTGCGTGCTCGCAGTGTTGGGCATCTGCACAGCACACTGCAGCTTCGGGTTTGCGATGTTTGCACCTGAGACCCCGGCAGATTGTCTAGCTGTTTCTGCTTGCACTTCTGTGCGTTTTTTCTCAACTTGCTCGAACTGTGTTCAATCTTTTTTAGCTTCTGCAAATGCCTCGTCTAGTGACTGGCTACAGAGTTTTGATGCTCAGGCTCAACGGTTCATTTCCGGTTCTGGGTATGTTGTTAGCAGTGACAAGTTAAGTAGTTATCGCTTCCTTAATGGCAAAGCACCATCTCGAATCAAGATGACGAAAGCCTCGTTAAAGGCTTGTCACGTACTCCAAAAGAAAGCGGTATTTCGAATATTGCCACCTTAATAGCAAAAGTCCAGCTCGAACCAAATCGACGAGCCTCTTTCCAAAAGCTTCAGCCACGTACCCAAAAGAAAGCGGTAATTCGAGTATGGCGTCTGCAGCTGGCCGCTTCGTGGCAGGCTTTGTTGCATCAGGTGTGAGCTTTGGAGCCCTCACAGTGTGTGCTGACGAGAAGAAGCAGCCGGTGGCAAAGGAGTTTCCGATTCCAATGATGGGGATGGGTACCGCTGCACTTGGTGATGCAGCAGAGGATGCGATTCTTTGTGGACTTAAAAGTGGCTACCGAGCAATCGATACTGCGTTGCTCTACGGCTCTCACGAAGCTGTAGGCAACGCGCTCCGCAAGAGCAGAGTCCCTCGTGATGAAGTCTTCATCACGACGAAGGTTGGCTTCTTCCCGCCTGAGGCAGGAACATTTGGGCAGCCCGGCGCTTTGCCCGCTTGTGTCGACGAGAACCGTAAGGGGAACGAAAAGTCTGGTGTTGAACGGAGCATGAAGGAAATGAAACTGTCGTACATTGACCTGTGCCTCATCCACACGCCTGTGACGACGTCGTTGGAGCTCTGGACAGCCTTTCTACCTCACTATGCCGGGTTGTTCAAATATGTTCCCTTCTTCGTGGTCAATTCCACCGAAGCGGTCCTTACGTGTTTCTTGAACAATCAGGATCGTGGGTTCGAGGTGCGTAAAAGGTCGTGGGAGAACATGCTGGAACTGAAGCGGAGCGGTTTGTGCAAAGCAGTTGGCGTGTCTAATTATGAAGTGAAGCATCTCGAGGAAATGCTGAAGTACACAGGAACGTTGCCAGATGTTAATCAAATCGAAATGCATCCGCAGTACCCTCGGGCTGATGTCATCAAGTGGTGCCACGAACATGGAGTCGCAGTGACAGGATACGGGTACCACGTTTGCTTTGACCAGCCGTCGGCACCAGCGAGCCCAACAATCTTGAAGTGGATCATGAGCCAAGGTGTAACTGTCATTCCGCGTTCGAAAAACCCTGAACATATCCGTGAAAACTTTGCAAGCTTGAACGCCGCACTCACTAAAGACGAACTGGCCCAAGTCAGCGCTGTATTGAATAATCGCAGTTACTACTGGAACACGAACGTTGTTCCCACAAAGATCTGAGTCGGAACTAATGTCGAACCCAGAACTTTGTCCTTCCAACGTTTGGTGGGGTTACGTTACTTCCGCAGTACGAAATTCTCCTTCATTGACCGCTCCTGCCCGTGCTTTTTTGCAGTTTGTGTGGCAAAGACGCAAGAGTCCTTTGCATTTCTTATAACCCTTTTCTGAATACCTGAGAGCGTGCAGACGAGCTTCCAAGGAGCACCAGGAGAACTGCCGACAGTCTTGGAGAGATAAAAAGTCCCTCAACTCAATGAGTGGTAAGAATCGAAGATGCGTTCAAATCTCAATCTTTGCTCACTGAGGTCTACGTTTGAAACGTCTGAACTTATTCGGATTGCCCAAGCTTCTGCTGTGAGACGTCTTGCCGACCCCAGTTTTGTTTGAAAGCGACCAGGATATACAGGAGTTTGCTGTGGTCACTGTCTTCTCTGCAGAATCTCTTCTGCAGAGAATATGATGACAAGTTCCCCCACCAGGTTACGGTAAGAAGTAAATGTCATGTGCGACTCTGATATTGGGGATGGTTGCCTGCGGCAGCTCCCCGTCGCCGAATATTTTCATGGTTCTTGTCGATGATTTTGGATGGGGAGACATTGGATACCACGGCGCCAAGCTTTCGTCTGGAGAATCTTTGACACCCACTCTTGATGCATTGGTTGCGGAAGGTATCGAGTTGAATAGGCACTACGTGCACATGATGTGCACACCGACTCGATCCTCGTTCCAAAGCGGGCGACTGCCCATTCATGTTACAACGGAACTGGTTGGCCAGTGCGACATCAACGGTGCGATTCCCCGCAATATCACTGGCATCGCTGCCCAGTTGAAACTCGCCGGCTACGAGACTCATCAAGTTGGCAAGTGGGATTGCGGCATGACGACACCTCACCATACTCCGCAAGGTCGTGGATACGACACGTCTCTGAACTATTTCGGACACGGAAATTGGATGTGGACAGAGGCGACATGGCTCGGCTCGTACAACAACAAGTCTGAAATTCCACCACCAACCATCATCGACTTCTGGAACACCGATAGTCCGGCAAAGACATTGAATGGCACTGGCTACGAAGAATACATCTTCAAAGATCGCATGTTCGATATTTTGAACAACCACAATAAATCGCGACCGTTGTTCCTGCAATACGACTCGAAGGTGGCTCATTACCCACTCGAGTCCCCGCCGGCATGGCAAGAAAAGTTCTCAAGCATCGAGCAGGTGAACAGGAGAGTGTACTGGTCCATGGTCAGCTTTTTGGACGATCAGCTGAACGCTATCGTAACGAGAATGAAAGAGCTTGATCTCTGGAACAACACGCTCATGGTTCTATCTTCAGACAACGGAGGGTATACAAAGGCTGAAGACGGCCGATGCAACACAACATCTGGTTCAAATGGGGAAAACAGCACTGACTGGGGGCACTCCGCTGCGTGTTTCAATGGCGAAACAGGCGCGTCGAACTACCCTCTGCGAGGAGGTAAATACACTGTGTTTGAAGGAGGAATCCGAGTGAATGCTTTCGTTTCCGGAGGGTTCGTGCCGGAATCACAGCGGGGTTCCAAGATCGGCGAAATGATGCACATCACAGATTGGTACACTACCTTTTGTGCATTGGCTGGCGTGTCAGCAGAAGATCCGTGGGCCAAAGAGTCTGGCTTGCCTGGGATCGACGGATACAATATGTGGCCGCTGCTCTCTGGGGAAAATGCGACCTCACCAAGAGACACGATCCTTGTCGATAATCAGCTGCTTGTGCACAAACAGTGGAAGTACATTGCCCCGGACACTCTATGCTACGGGAATGCACGTGGCGGGCCCTCCTATCCCAACGCAAGTACAGCAACCGATCCCATATACAGCCACACACTTCAGTGTCCTTCAATAGGCTGCTTGTTTGATGTTGTGAACGATCCTCACGAATATAGTGATGTCGCGTCTCAGAATCCTCAAGTTGTCCAAATGATGTCCGAACTCATGGCAGAGCAAGTCAAAACAATTTGGACTGCTCCTCATGGCAACGACCCACAGTGCCAAGAAACGGCTATCTCCAAATATGGCGGGTTTTTTGGACCTTGGAAGGAGATCTGAGGTCTAAAGGGTCAAAGGTTCTTCGTCTCAACTTGCCAACGTACCCGTTCAGACAATTGCCATTCGTTTCCGAGCGTGCATTGACAAGCAGCCCTCGTTTTGTTGTCCTTTGATCGCCTAGCGGTTGACTTTCGAAATGAAAGCGTGCACGAAACGCGTTATGTCATTTAGGATGGGAGGATAGCAGTTGGTGACCTCCACTTACAGGGAGTTTTCAAGACAGTCTTGGGACCATCTGGGTCAGCTCAGGGTGTTATGACTTTCCAACCTGGGAACGTGGTGCACTGGAAGCTGTGTTCCGACACATCGGAATCGTCACAGTTATCTTCTCCCTGGAGGAATGTACGATCACCAGCTTAGTTTTGACCTCTCGGCATAGCGTAGATACGTGTATCGTTATGAAGTCGTAGTTCTTTGGTCTCAGCGGCCGCAATACAACACGCAACAGCTACGTTGGAAATAGTAACTGTCATCAGAATCTGTTTCAACACAAAAAAACAAAGGAAGTATCGACTGAAACACGTCGTAAAATCATGCAGCAGCGTGAGACTTACAAAGCGGATGACACGACATGACCGGGGACGAGTTGTGTTCCAACGCGCGGCGCGGGGTCGGTGATTTCGCGTTTAGAGAAGATGAGCGAAGACTATTTGTTGGTGTTCCACCCCGGACGCTTTTGCGTCAGACCATGTACCTGATAATACTAAATTTGAAGGTCCGCTGCCGCTACCCATTCCATTTGGCAGCTGAACTCATATGCCCTGTTCTCCTTGTCTCGATGGCATGCTTCTTATTCACAGTAATGGAGCCCACCTCCGCTGAGCTGAATTTGTACGGGATGTACACCATGCCACCGTTGGGCTCAGCGCCTCCGAATAACAAAGTGGTACCTTCATACCCACCTCTTCTCCCTGCGGGGACACTGTGGTTTTCGGTGGAGACATCGATAGGTACTCCGCAGTGGCAGCGTGGTGCTCAGGAGATCATTCGCGAGGTTGTCGACACCATGCTGCGAAATGAGACGTTCTATGCGAGAGGGGGTGTAGCGCGTTGGTTTGACGACCCACCCACAATGGAGAAATTCTTGTGTGAACACAACGACTCGTACGAGCTCCCCTTTGCGGCTGTCAGCTTTTCACCTGTGTTTTCACTCCACCAGTCTTGTATCGGTCGCCGTATGAGTTTGTCAGGCTGGCATGACTTCAAAAACTTCACCACGGGCTTCCACTACACCATACACAAAAAGGATCTTCCAGATCCCGGGAAGATGTTCGCGTCCATCAAGCCCTATGCATCCGCTCCCACCCGGCAGTACGCTGAGGGACTGCTTAGACTGCAATACTCGTTAGATACCACGCTGCGGACGATGCTGAGCAAGGAAGTTGACGTCAATCTCACCGCTTCCAAGTGGGCTCACAGAGTGAACGAAGCGCTGCCGCTTTTTCTCAAGCGTTATCCTCCGCCGTCACAGGAAACATACGATCGGTTGGGCAACTTGACGAGCTATTCTGCTTTGAAACGGTTGATAGCTCGTGACGAAGTTTTGCGAGGAGTAGGGAGCTCAGCCATTGCTCTTTCGTGGATAGTGACGTTCTCGCTTGTCACAACAATCACAGTGAGAGCACGTTATGTCGGGTTGTCTTCTTGTCTTATGGTTATGGGCATGTCGTCCATTGCCCAAGGAGTCGCGTTGGTCGTCTCAACGTGCTTCATCGCCCTTGTGTCCGTGGCTTGCCAAGTCGTTCTGCTCACCGCTTCAGACGCTCTCATAAATGTGAATGAAGGCGTTTTGGCACTGTACTTCCTCTGCTACGTTCTAAGTGTGGTTGGCGGAGCTCTACTTCTTGGTGTCTTCATAACAAATCCGTCGCACACAGCTCTGGTTTCTGTTCTTGTTTATATGATCGTAGTAACATCTGGTGCCGTAATTGCAGAGTGTGACGAAAATCATTACGGGGAAGAACGCTGCGCTGTCGAAACTCGGTCTTTGGGTGCCGGCTTGCTCTCACCGATTGCTTTCATCCTCGGCTTCCAAGAAATTGTTGTCCGCATAAACGATCGTGGCAGGTCTGTCACGTGGTCCAACCTTTCGACACGGAAAGCGGCAAGTAGTTTGAACTCGGTGGACGCCGACGATTTCTCCATATCGGCGACCCTTGGAATGATGGTAGCTGATGCATTCGTCTATTTTTTTATTGCCTGGTATTTGAACAGAATCGCTTGGTCGAGGTACAGATG
Source organism: Diplonema papillatum (assembly GCA_030068145.1). Taxonomy (NCBI): domain Eukaryota; phylum Euglenozoa; class Diplonemea; order Diplonemida; family Diplonemidae; genus Diplonema; species Diplonema papillatum. The sequence continues at coordinate 65,791 of JAPJBO010000813.1, forward strand.
GTGCTTCCCTCTGGAGAAGGGGTTCTGGTTCGGCCCTGGCAGCAAGATGAAACCAGCTGTTATGCCACCAAGCGATGACTACGAGAAACCAGTGTGTGGGCCGTGCACCCGAGGTGTCATTTCTGTTCGGGGCTTGACCACTTCTGTCCCGTTGTCGAACTGGCTGCTTTCTTTCGCTTGTTCAAGAAGGAAAACAGTCCTGGACAACATTGACATAGATCTTTATCCAGGACAAGTTCTCGCCCTCGTCGGTTCTGCAGGCAAGTCGTCATTCGTCCGCTGTCTAACAGGTCAACAGATACCGGACTCCGGCGAGGTGTACCGAGATAGTGAGCTCATCATTCCGGCATACTTCCAGCATCAGATGAAGATTGGCTTGAGTCCCCAGAAAGACATTCTTTTTGAGTGTCTTACGGTGTATGAACATCTGTACCTCACGGCAGTTCTCAAAGGCATTCCTCGGCTTCAGCTCAAAGCTCAAGCCGACAGTATGGCTTCCGAAGTGGATTTGCTCAACAACAGAGATCGGAGAGTTTCGGATCTGACGCCGGGCCAGAAGAAGAAGTTGCAAGTTGCGATGGCGTTTATTGGGGGACCGAAGATTGTGTTCTTAGACGAGCCAACACTCGACATGGACCCCGTATCCGTGAGGCAAGTGCGGGATGTGGTGCGGAGGTTCAAGAGAAATCGAATTGTTGTCCTCGTTACAACATCCATGGAAGAGGCCGAGCTGGTCGCAGATCGCATATGTGTTTTCCAATCTGGTAAAGCACGATGTATAGGCTCGTCAGCCTTCCTGAAAAGGCGGTTTGGTTGCGGTTACTTGGTTACTGTCAGCAAGAGGGTAGCTCTCTATGGTACATGTTTGCCGCTGGATGAGAGATATGGTCCACTTGCACGACGTATTCGGAAGTTAACACCATCAAGCTACCTTCGCGAATGTCCCAGTGAAGTAAAAGTGCACGTGCCTCTCCAGTGCACAAGCGAGCTCATAAATTTACTGAGCGATCTGGAAGACTTCGCCTCCTTTATTCAGCCCTATGTGCGAAAATGGGACCTGCGAATGAATGGACTCGAAGACATTTACCTCCACCTTCTGGAGGAGGCTGACGAGCAATGGGCATGTTTGCAAGGTCATGTTCTGACAGAAGCACCCAGTTTCTTTGTGGGAAGTGACCGGACTTGTGATGGAGTCCGCGAAAACTCTTGTCCTCATGCGAGTTCCTTGTTCTGTAGCGACTGCAAGATCAAACTTTGCACAGAGTGTGCAAGGTCTCTGTGCATGAGTACACGTACACGCTTCCCGAAAACGAATCAGTCAAATATCATTCTCATGTCGCCGGCAACTGGGATACAAACTCTGACCTCTTCGCTCACTCCTCGCCTCGATTCACAACCTGCCCGGTTCAACAGCTTTTGGCTTGATTCCAATTTACATGAGTACTTGTCCAATGCACACTGCAGCCCTTTTGACAGGAGTCCGTCTCTTGAGAATTCTGTGATGTGGAACAGAGTTTCCCATTCAGTGACGTCACCACCGCTACCACCAATTCCGAACCCTCCTCCGGTGTGTATTTACAATGTCACAAAATTGTTACAATGTACAGACAAAGTGGATGCTTTAAACCTATTTTGCGTCGGGTGTACCTTTGGGTGCCTTGATGACCACTCCAGTCTAATATCAACTCTCTCAGTTTGGCGCATTGGATTGAGCAGCAGCATTGCCACATATCTGCCAGTTAGGCTGGATTTCGATATTTCGTTAGCACTTGGCACTGGTTGTAACGGTGCGCGTGTAGACTTTTTATTAGTGGTGCGTTTGATTTTAGCTTATGTACCATGGCAGTCTACCTGGCGGTTACTGGCTGTTACTGGCAGTTGCTGGCAGCGCAGAGCAAGGGTGTACGTGATTTAAACACTGGGTGTACTTACATGTTTTCTCCAGGTTCGAGTTTAGCCCCTGCTACTCGAAAAACAGGCACACATTTCGCTGAACGTACCATCTGTCTTGCACTCATCCTCATCCACCAGTCCAGTCTTCGTCACCATCTTGACGAACTTCTCGACTACCTCTTTCAGAGTTGGAATGGTTTGGGGAAGTTCCGCCTCCTCGGGGCAACCTTCCAGACCGTCGTGTACCCGCTTTTCGTGGATCCTTACGGCGTTGTGAAGTGGGCGTTGGACCATCCGACAAGCTGTAGAAAAGGCGGGAGTGTGATGTATTCCGCAATTCTTGTTGCACAATGGAACAAGGAAAGTTTATAAAGGTACCCAAGACGAAGCAGCAAGCGGTAGCACTGCCAGGTGTATCTTCCCAAGGAAAAGCTCCCACAGCGTTTAAAAGACGGGCGGTTCGCGGAGGCGTGTCCTTGAGCAAGGTGTGGTGGAAAAAGGAGCTCGCAAGCTGGTTGAAGCTTCTGCGCGTGTGGCCAGCGCAAAAGGAGGGAGCGACCGTTCCAGTCCGCACCTCACCCCACAGCCTCCTTCTCTGCTAGCAAAAGACCCTTGGGATAGGAGCCATTGGGACAATCCCATGGTACCGCGTGAATGGCGCGATCGGGCCCACGGCAGCGCAGGCCAGCTGCAACGTGGTCGCGCACAGCCTGTCTGCTCGCGGTCGATCCGGCCCGGCCCGCAACCGCAGCCACCATGGCGGCCACATTCGCCCGTGCCCACACGCCGGCCAGCTCATCCCATCGAGCTAGCAATCCAGCTGAGGAGACAACTGAGGATCCGGTAGCGTCAGCCGGCCAAGGAACCGAGCGAGGTGCGTCTCGTAGAACAGCGCATTAAACTTGAGTTTAGTCGCAAACCGGAGCGGCGCCTACGGCTCCGAAGGCAACCGCACCGAAGGAGAATTAAATGGAGGTTCAGTAGCGATGTGCACAGAAAGTACTGCACAGAGCTCTGGATGTCCGGCGGTGCGAACAGGTCATGCCAACGGCCTACTTGTTTGCGCCGTCTTCGTCAACAAGTCGCGCAGAAGAAAGCAAGCGACGGGGAACAAGGGCAAATACATCCAAAACGCTCTGGACATCTGCGGTACAGCGAAGAAGGAGTTAGTTCCGTTGCCAGCAAAACAAGAAATGCATGACTGGACACTAAACTGACGTGAAATGTGAAACGGAGTGGACTCGGGTTCGTCAACGGCAGCTACTTCTTCGTCTTCCCCACTTCGCAGCTTCGGTCGCGAAGCATGGAATCTCCGCCAATCGTTCTTCTGAAGGCGCTCCATTGTTGATTTTGCCCCCTGCACACGACACTGCTGCAGCAGTCGAATCGGAGCGGAACCAGGTTTTCTCGTTTCCTCTTTCTACCAGCCACCTGGTCTGCTTCCTCCTGCTTTGACTTGTTCCACAACAGTCTTTCTAGACGCACTTTTCGTTCTCCAACTCGAACATGGCAATCAGATTCGCACGTTTGTATTGGTAGCAGACCTTCATCTTCCCGCAAATCCCTTCGAAAACAGATGCCAGAGATTTCTCGTCACACTTCCTACCTCCTCATCGGGTGGACAGTACTGCACAGGCTCGTAGTAACACCCGGCGGCAACCGGATGGACGACGCTCCGGAGACAGTCAACATCTGACGCTGTGGAGATGTCGGGTATTAGATCCTTTGAACGCATCACCCTTAGCGAAGCGTGCGGAGGGGGGGGCGATTCGCAGTTCACCTGTTACAGGAAAGGTTTGACATTTGAGTCAAAAAATAAACGCAAAAATGTCCAGAAACTGGGTTTGACACCTTCAGAAAAACTTGAAAGTATCATGTGGTGGTGTTTGAATGAGTTACTGGCAGCGCAGACCTGTCAAACGCACCAATGGGGGGCGAGTTGTTCGCCAGTGTAGCACCCACTCTGTGAACTGGGTTGAAATTCTAAAATTTGGTTCTCTAGCGAGCTATCCCGCTTTTCTGGGGGCACATTTCTGTATCGTTTTGTAGGGTTACTTTTTGACCAGCGGAATTGAGCGAGTTTTTCCCGCGCGGCAGGACTTATAACCCCCTAAAAAAACCTACCCAGTTACTGTTATAATCAGGCCTTCAAACACGCTACAGATGCCTTCTTTGCTTGCATCTCAAATGGTAGGGTTCGGTGTCTCAGCAATAAATGCTCCAGATGAAATGGAGTCTCCTGGTCGCGCATCAAAGATAGACCATATTGAAATTAAGGTATGGAGTTTTCATGGGCCATAAGCTGTTCAGTTCGTGAATTGTGAACTCGAAGAAGTTCGTCTAACACTGCTGCTGTCTCGGCTGGTTTTGTTTGCCACATGCACAGCAAGGCAGGTGAAGCGAGTGCTGTTCAGTAGCACCACGTCGCCAGCCGAATTTTTACTACGTACTGAGGACTCCGAAAAAAGTTGGAGCGGACAAAAGAGGGTTATACCGCGAGAGCCCGAAAATGGGTGAGTTGGACCATTTTCTCTGGTCCCCGTCTCGGAACAGGACTCAAACTGTGACCCAGGTGGTGACTTGAGATATGCCTGTGTAAAGACTCTCAGCTGTTGCACGGGGCCGAAAACCCCGTGCAGCTACCACCGCAAGATGAAAACAGAAGTCTTGAGCCGAGTGCTGGATGGGGAAGCTGACAGCCTGCTGCGAAGGATAGAGGAGAGAGGACCCAAAAGCAGCGTCGGAAACTCAAAGTCAATGCCGACTGGTGAAAGTGACAAGTGGGCTGGACTTCGATTCAGCAGTTACCCGCTTAAAGCCTGAACTTAAACACACACACACACCCACAGCTTGTCCACAGTGACGCTGATGACACTTCCGCGCTGCGGGATGAGTTCACTCTTCCTGTTGGAACACCTCGTACACCAAGCAGCGAAGACGGACTTGCTTTGCCTGAGGCATCAGCATCTCTTCTCACACATGAAAGCGAGAACGACCTCTTCACAGCTGACTCAGATGTAGATGAAGGTACTGAGGGTGATATGTCACCCTTGACAGCTCCAGTTGCTCATGTTGTTGAAACACAACACTACGGAGAAACAACACGACCGGTAACTCCAACTGCACCTTGTGATTCTGGAGAAAAAGCAGTTGATACTGCCCAGCTACCAACACCCATGAGCTCTCGTCGTGGGAAGAAGTTACCTCCACCGCTGGAAGCCCCTCGTGAGCGTGCAAGCGATACCGAATCAGATAGCAGCTGGGAAAAGATTCTATCTCCAGCAGCCATTGCCCGCAAAGCCCCAGTGCTTCCGGAGGTCATTTTCGCGCAAGCACCGCCCACAGGGGCGTCATTCTGGACGCAGCTGAAGGTGCTGACCACGCTCAAACGATACACGATGGTCCGCAACAACAGTAGGGCCGCCCTCTTGCATTACACGGTGTCCTTGTGGTTTGTTGCCGCCGGCATCCTGAGCTTGAAGTTTACTGACACATCCTTTGCTCGGCCTGCCTTGACCCTTGGTCCTCAGTTCATTGCACCTCCGCATAACAAACGAGTGAACATTATGACTCAGGGGCCGTGCGCTTTTCAAGGTTCGTTGCAACCTTGTGCAGATTGCGATGACTCTGTATACACCTGGTTTTTCGACGTCAGCAACTCGACTGATTATTCAACACTTCTGACTCCAGGAAATGCACCTTTCGACTCTGGAGTTGCGGTTCAGTGCAATACGACGCATACAGTTCTGTGGTACAATGCTAGCAGCCTCCACGTTCTGCCAGCAGCAGTCAACATGTTCGTCAATTTGCTGTTGTCGGATTTCTCCCCCAGCAATTTAAAGTTCAACAACTCTGTCAATCAATCCGTATCGCTCGCAAGTCTGTTCGCAGAAGATACTTTTCAAGTACACACAAGCATCCACACCATGCCTGATGGAGCAACAACAGATAGTGCAATGCCACTACTTGGATTTGGTCTCCTGGCAAGTGCAGGCATGGCGTTTTTATCCGGAAGTTTTGCTGTGCCAATAGTGACGGAGTACTCGTCTGGTGCCCGTTTACTACAGCAAACAGCTGGTGTATCCACAGCTGTCTATTGGGTTGCTCATTACGTTTGCGACTGCATCGTTACTGTCGTCCTTTCGTTCAGTATCAGCGCACTCTTCTTCATCATCGACCCGATGTTCCGAAGTCCCGATGAGCTGGTCGCTCTTGTGCTCATAACGTTCACTTATCTGCAGGCTTCCGTTTTCATAGCCTATCGGGCAGCCCATTTCTTCACAACTGCTTGGGGGGCGCAGGCCGGAATTTCGAGTGCTTTGCTTCTGATAATGGCCATACCGCTCATACTGTCGGTGTCTGTATCGTCAACTGGAGCCACCTTCGTGCGCAGCTTTTCGACATTGACGGTCTTCGTCTTTTCACCACTGTATTCACTGATCAACGCTTGGCTTGCCCTGTCTGGATACCTTTCGGAAGACGATTCGCAGTCTGCGTTCGCAGCAATTCACCAGCCCATGATCGGATTACTGATTCAGATAGGCGGTGGTTTGGTCTTGCTGAGCCTGCTTGAGCTACACAACCCGTTCATGAAGTACATCAAGCAGCGCTTCCCGCGTCCATCTGGCTTTTATGCAACTGCTGACGATCCGGACAATCAATTTGGAGAGGAAATTGAGTTGGAAAGGAAAGACATTGAAATGGCTCGGTCATCGGGGAGGATTCCAGCTGTCGGCATTGTCACCCACCAGCTACGGAAAACTTACAGGTATCGATCTGGTCGGGTAACAGCTGTACAATGCTTGGACCTCAAGATTCAACCAGGCGAGGTTTTTGCGCTACTGGGGCCCACAGGTGCAGGGAAGACGACTACAGTAAAGATGCTCGTTGGCGCCCTCTCTCCAACACAAGGCAACGCCTACCTTCATGGCCGATGCATCTTGAGCGAAATGGGTGAGATTCGGAAGACGCTTGGTGTTTGTTTGCAGAAGAATGCTCTTTTGCCAGAACTGACTGTTTCTCAACATATTTACCTGCTTGCAACACTGCGTGGCATCAATGTCGAAACGGTCAAAAGCTTGGCAGACGCGTTAATGAACGAACTTGACCTTTATCGGTGGAGATCATCTCTTGTGCGCGATCTTAGTTCATCAGTCTCGCGGCGACTCTCCCTGCTCTTGGCATTTGTCGGCCGGCCATCGTTCTTGATTCTGGATGAGCCCACATCCGGTATGGACCTCATTGGCCGCAAAATGTCGCAGCAATTTATGCTAAATTGGATGAAGCAGGTGCGCAAGTCTGCAGGCTCTAAACTTGGTGGGGGAGCTGCAGCTTCATCTCAAATTTGTGCGGTGTCTGACAAACCCATTGTTCTATTAACATCCCATTCGATCCACGAGGCTCAAATGCTGAGTACAAGGCTTGGAATTCTCGTGGCTGGAAAGCTCCGATGTCTTGGAAGACTGCAGGACCTCAATGCAAAATTTGGAAAGGGCTGGATTCTGTCAGTGCGGACGACTGATGACTTGAACTCGCATGCGTTCATGAGGTTCCTTCAGGAGGTTGCCCCAAATGCAAAGATAACAGCAGAAAAGTATGGGTCGATGGTTTATCAGCTTCCCGGCAATGTCAAGAGCTCTTCGATCTTCCGCCATCTTGAAAAACACAAGAAGAAGTACAACATCGTGGACTATTCGCTCAGTCAAGTTTCGTTGGAAGGCGTATTCATGAAGACTGTTGTTGCAGCTCCGCCAAAAAAGCCATCGATTATACCGAAGCTCAAAATAGTCATGCTTTGTGTCGGTTCTCGTGGAGACGTACAACCTTTTCTTGCTCTTGCCTTGGCCTTGGCTGACAAGGGCCACACTGTCAGGCTTGCGACTCACAAAAAGTTTGAAGATCTTGTAAGTGGTGAGGTTCATGACAGACTTTCTAAGAACTGTTCAGGTACTGTGGAGTTCTTTCCTTTGAGCGGCGAACCAGACGCTTTGATGACTTTCATGGTCGAGAATCCTGATCTTGTCACGATAAATACAGACAAAATTCGAGCCAATCAAGAAATGATGTATTCCATTTTCAACTCTTGTTGGGCCGCTTGCACAACTCCTGCCAACTACGTTCCCGATGTACTTATTGCAAATCCACCCGTGCAATGCCATGTTCATATTGCGGAGCGTCTGCAAATTCACCTTCAAGTTCACTTCACCATGCCGTGGTCCCCAACTGACATGTATCCGCATCCCTTTGCTGCTACCGACAAGTTCGGCAATGAAGAGAGTTACAACCTTGTCGAAAAGATGATTTGGCTTGGTCTCGGGTATGTCTTTTCTTTCTTCGGTTTGAATCTGGGGGTCATGGGGGGGCCTTCACGAGGTGACACTGTTGACCGCGCCTTTATTGAGCTGCTCCCCCAACCGCCAGCATCATGTACTTGACGCGAAGCGGAACGAAGCACCGTCCGGCCAATAGAGGGCCACAAAAGTGGCAAATCGACCGGTCTGGTGCTTAGCAGCCAATGGCCTGTGATGGCTGAGTGCACACCTAAGCAGTGTGTGTTGTGTCTTAGGGCCTGGTCAACCACCTCATCAGGCACAAACCTTTCGCGACCGTGATTGGACAGTCGTGATGCCGGGGGCGGTCTTCATGGACAAGATAAAGCAAGACCTGCCCTGCGCCTGCTGTCTCTGGCTGCTTCGGTAGACGACACATACCTACTACTCGAATCACGTCTGGATGCTGCGGAGGCAAAGCAGAAACAAGCAATGCCTTGACCGGATGTTGGCCGCCAGGCCTATTTTGGGGCATACCAGTATGAGAAAAAGTTGTGCCGAAGGGAAACCTCCTGGGATGGCTCTCGTTGTCGCGGCGCCGCTGAACGTCTTCGACTCTTGACAGCTTCGGAGCAAGCGGGTTCTTGGAGTACAGGAGAGATGAGAAACAGCGGGTCGCAAGACACCGGTATTGTTGCACAGAAGGCCGAACACAGTGTCCCAGTGAGAATACCCTGTCTGACTCGTCTAAACTCGTCAATATTCGAGTTTAGATAGACGAGTTTGACACGAAAATACGAGTTGTTTGCTCTCAGAAAACCTGTGGCCCCCAGTGGGGTTGCTGTTCGGACCCGGGCATTAATTCACCCTGTGTTGCTGCTCATCCAACGAGCTTCAGTTTCAATCTTCAATGTCACAGGCCGAAGGTGAATGAATTTCGAGTGAACACGCTCAAGCTTCCTCCCATGCATCGTGGGGCTGGATTGGCATCGCGCATGCACGTGCCTCACATTTATTGCATTTCTGAATCTGTTTTGCAACGCCCATCGGACTGGGGCCCTCACATCAGCATGGCAGGTGTTTGGACCTTGAAGCAAAGAACGGTATGTTGTTTACTACTTTTTTAACTTTTAGCCCTTTCTTGAACATCCTGGTGTTTTTCTCGGGCTACTACTACTACTAGGTGATGGCCGATGCACCCCCGGGCTGGAGTGGGGAGTCTGTTCGCTCTACTATTTGCGTGATGCTTTGGCTGATGCTTTTTTTGCAGCTACGATACAATCGCCTCAGCGTCCTAGTCTGTGTGTGAGCTGCACAAAAGTGCATGAGCAAACCACTCCTGGGCGAACCGAGGAAAAGCGGCAGGCCGGCAATACAAGAGAAAGTACAAGAGAAAGGGGCCGCATGGGCGGCACACAGGAAGGTGGGAAGGGGGACGGGAGGGAAACGGCCTGGATGTTTGCCTCCCTGTCCAACCTCGTAGAGGGTAGAAACGCGTACATCAACGTGGTGCAAACGGAATTGGGATTCCAGTAGTCGCGCTTTCGGCGTTCAAGCAAGCTTGCTGTGTTGCAGACCCGTTACGTGGTGCCTGAGTGACAGTGGTTTTCCGCTTAGCCAACAAAATGAAATCGGTTGGCTAAAAAATTTCGTGGTTCACAAAAAGAGGTCAATTTTTTTCTCTCGACCGATCTTTTTGCATGGTGTTAAGAGGGTCGGCAGGTTGTGGCCTCCGGCTTAGATGGAATTCCTGTCCACACAGGAAAAACACTGGGTGATCCCTTGTGTGAGAGGCGTCCACGCTTCCTTCAGTTTCAGGTCTCTGCGGATGCTCTCGCGGTTGCGAGTGCTACACTGTGCGGCACTTTGCGATCCCTTCGTTGTCGGCTTCACAAGTGCCGCAGCCCTCAGTCTGTGTGCTGAGCAGCATGTCCTGAGGCCGCGGATGCAATCTCCTTCACGATGGAGCCGTTTGTACATTTCGCCTGTGTACTCTAACCATCCAAACACACAACAGCTGTATCAGCCACCATCGGCAGTAGTTTCGTTCTTACAAAATCGGCGACCAATCTACATCGGCTTCGGGTCGATAGTTGTGACTGACACTGACACGATCACGAAAGTCATCTCGAAGTTTGTTTTAAAGCTGCTCGATATGTGCCCGGACGCCTCGATAATCCTTCAACGGTGCGAAGGGAAATCTGAGTGGAAGGGACTGATGCACGATCGGCTACTTTTCTGGACAGAAGCTGTCGATCACACATGGCTTTTCCCACGATGCAGCCTTATTATTCATCACGGAGGTGCAGGAACAGTCACAACAAGCATCGCTTCTTCCCGTCCTATGGTATGCCTCTGTGTGATCCACGCCAGTATTGGTATTCAGTAAGAACTGACTCTTGGCATAGAGTATTCTGGTACACCAAGCTGTGCTGTGTCTTGCAGACCGCACCCAGTGCAATAGTCGCTCTGAACTAACACTACGTGTCACCGAACCACCAGAACCATTCAAACACACAGATCATCATACCTTTCTTTGGCGATCAGCCCTTTTGGGGGAAAATTGTTGAAAACATGGGACTCGGTGTGTGTATTCAGAAAGACCTTTCTGTGCAGACCTTGCTGCACGCCGTGGGCGTTTGTCAGGTGTGTTTTTAATGTAGGGCTTTTTGTCTTAAAGGGGGTAGACCTATTATCCACCCGATTTTTTCCGGAACATTAAAACTAGTGGCATTTAAAAATTGCTATTATCCAGGCTTTATCCAATGGTTATCCAAGAGCTATCCAAGGGCTATCCAGAGTGTTGTTGCAGGGTGGTGTTTTTTTCCTTCGCACTTTCGGCGCGATATTGACTATTGTTTGGTAAAACCAACCTTTCCGGTCGAAACCCAGCTCACATTCCCTGTTAGTGGGTGACCAAGCCAACGCTTAGACAATTCTGCTTGCCTAGGTTAGGAAGAGTCAACATCGAAGGATCGAAAAGCAACATTGCTATGAACGCTTGGCTGCCACAAGTCCCCTTCCCTGTGGTAATATTTCTGTCGGCTTCATCCCTTGAACATAACTGAGGGATTTCGATATCACAAGGCACTCCCACGATTCCCGTTCTTTTGCCGCCTGGCCGACGTTTATCCCCTGCACTGGATGCGGTAGAAGTCAAGAAGTGCCCCAGAACAACCCACAGGTTGACATACCAGCCGTAACTGCACCAATTGCACCTGCACCGGGTCCGACCAATTCTGAGTGCACTGAGACAACAGAAAATAGTCCACACCAGCCACGAGGACGGCGCTTCAGCCGTCCTCTTCATAGTGCCAGCAAAGCAAATCGCACCCAGAGAGAGTGTGCCGGCTCACAAAACACCACCAAATCGCGGCCATTGAGAAACTATTGATCAGCCTCTTTTTCTAGCGCTATATTTGTGGATTTTTCGTTTTAACAGCTCTTTTTTCTCGTTTTCACTCTCTCGCTTTTGCTTGTTGGCAACATTTACATTCAAGACTGTTTCCACACGTCTTCTCACTTGTGTGCTGTTGTTACACTCACAGCGGGTGGAGAGGCCCACTTCCATAAAACATTAACTCGCCGCTGAAAAATTAAAAAGTTAAATCTCCAAAACCAGTCGACTTATTATCCTAGTATAATAGGTCCCCCTGGAGGTCTACCCCCTGCTAGCTTTTTATTTAGCTTATTATAATATATTACATAGTTGGCAAGCAAAGACGACTTTGCTTAAATTTTCTTAGGAGATTTGCTTCAGATTACGAGCAAATAAATGCAAATTTAAGCAAAGAAGACATCATGCACTAGGGATTTTGACAACTGAGGAAGTATGCAACGAAGGCAGGAAAAGGCGAACCTGCGGAAACGGAGCCGGGACTGCGTTGTACGATAGCCGTGCAGGGCGACAAGAATGGTGCCGTTGAAGAAAAGTCTCGCAAGGCTCAACCATTCGTACCGTGTTCCCGGAACAGAAGGAGAAGGACGATCGAAACCCCCAACATGACACCAGAAAAGCTGAAGAACGACTCGATGTGATCAAGGTTCTGACTCTCGCAGACCTTGTGTCTATGAGGGCAGGGGGCGTTAGACATGAACAAGGGCACTCGTTCCTCTACTGTCCGGTGGGTCATGTTCAAAGAACACGGGGCAGTAGTTGCATGTCAACAAGGTGGGAACATGGCCGGTCTCAACAAGAGGCCACACCGAACCAGCAGACGTTCGAAGTCGATGTGCACCTACCAAGAGCAGACGGCAAGTAAGGCCGGTGACAAGGTGCGAGCCGTGCCGCAGCGGCAGGGCTTCGCAAAGCTGCGACACTGAGCGGCAGGTTTCATTCGTAGGCCCGGTGGAAGCAAGGACAGTGGCCGAGCTTATGCATGTAAACTCGGTCAGCTGACCGAGCTTGCACTTTAAACCAGAAAAAACTCGGTCCGGCCAAAAAAAAAAAAAAAACTATGATTTTGAATTTTTGGGGAGGTTTTTTTGGGTGGGAGCTGGAGGGCGACCCTCTCAGCCCTGTTGGGTCTGGCTGACAACTTTAGCTCCTTTTCAAATTCACAAATTTATTTGAATCCTTCATGGCCTTCCACACAACAACTGCTCAACCGTACTTGATGGAGCCTGACAGGGACAGGTGTCCCAGGATTCCCTTTCCTCGATTGCTGACCATTACATGTCAGTCGGACCAGGCATCACAGACAAATATACCTGTCCAGATTTTGAAGCGCCCGCCAAAGTGGATCCAAGCACACAAAACTTCCATCATATCTGAGTGTGAAAGCGTTGTGCCGAGATTCGTCAGTTGGGTCTCTCGGATCTCAACACTGTGATTCAGCGCTTCACAACAGGGAACCTGTCCGTGAAGTACCCGGCAACCTGCAAACTTCTCCAGCTTGCCTCCATCCTTCCTCTGGGATCCGCATCAGTGGAGCGCTTGTTTTCCAAACTTCGGTTGGTGTCGACAAGGTTGCGCAAGCTGGCTGCTGACAATCTGGCAACTGTTCTTTTCGTTGGCGTGGAGTGTAAAATGGGGGCACGAGGCATTGACGAAGAGACACTGGCAAAATACATTGCAAAATTCTGTGCAAACCCAAGGAGGCTGCACTCCTGAGCCAATTCACCTACCCCCCCTGAAAGCGACTTGAGCTCGATTACACTCGATTACGCGTCGATTACACTCGATTACACTCGATTACGATCGATTACAATCGATCAGCTTTTGGTGAATTGGGGGGGTACTGTAACAATTGATTAAACACACAGCACTCAGCCAATCCTGATTAGCTGATGCAACGTGTCTATTATCGAGCCTTCTTCTGGGGCTAAAGATGCTGATAGCACGATCATCGAATATCGAACAAAAAGAAGCATATTCGTCTGAAAAAAGGATGTAGCCAGGCAGTGCAGCAGGGGACGAGGAAGTTCGGACTGACTTGTGGAAGCAGGTTGTCGAGTGCATAGGGGCTCGGGTACCCGTTTTCCCGTATTAGCAACCTTTGCAATTTAGCGCAGCTAATACTCGAGCCTTTTGGCATTCCCTGCGGGGCAGTTCCAGGCGATAGGGCAAGCGCTTGGCAGACACCCTGTCCTCGAAGATGTCAAGTTTCTGTTTGTGGGTTCGATCTCCCTGGCGACAACAAGGCGGTTGAAAACGGAGGCTAATCTCACCTTTAGGCACTGCAATGTCACGCATGCCATTGTCAGACGCTACCGTCTGGCATTGCGCAATTCGTGCCATAGTCGTTGGGGGTATTGACAAGGGGGTTCAGTGGACACTCATCTGTTGGCTCCTCGTTACTGCCCACGTAGGTTCCGGGAGGTCTGCTTGGCTGCACGCGGCTTGTGGTGTTGCTTCGTTCTTGAACTTTTTCTTCGGCTTCATGCGGTTCATCGTCCCGGCCTGCCCCTGGTACACGACTCGTCTCGTCTCCGTAGCTCGTCTATCCTGCTTCACTTCGTGCTTCCATCGAGCCTACTTGCGCTGTCACATTCCGATGGGTAGTGCGTCTGCGGGAGGAACCTGCCGTTATTGTGGCTGACACACCCTGTCCCTGCGGCCTTCATCGCTGTCTGCTCTCGTGCGGCCACTGTGGGGCATGATTCCGCCTCGGATCCTCGGTTGTGCTCCTTAGCTGGATCGCTAGCTCGATAAGAAGAGCTGGTGTGTGGGCACAAGCGAATGTGGTTGCGGTTGCGGGCCGGCCGGCGTGACTGCGAGCAGACAGGCTGCATGCGCGTGGGCCCAATCGCGCCATTCACGCGGTACTCCAAAGGCCTAATCGGGCCGGGCCGGCACATACAGATTGCGACCGGGGCCAGCGTCGCACCTCGGTCTCGTCCCTTACAGCCGGAGCACGTGGCTCTCCCCAAGCCTCTGGGAAGGTGGCGGAGCTGGGAAGACGCGAGAGAAAACCAAAGTAGCGGCGGCCGACCTCTGTCTGCAAGCACGTCTCTGGCAGGGCAGTCGGCACCAAACGGAGCACAGTACCTCTTCCAAAGCAGTCGGCTGAAGCGGAGCACAGTCAATGGGCATTCAGAGAGTGCAAAGCATGTCTCTTGTAGGGCAGTGGGCAGCGGGCTTTGAGGGAAAGGTCAGCGCGGTAGCGATGACCAGGAGAACACATACAGATGGGTGGGGAGAGGCCCTGGGACTAAGGCGTGACTACCCCCGTCCCTGTCCCTCCCAGGGCGCCACCCCGAATCTAGCCTGGCTCCACCACGGTGAAGGCCCACACCTGCGGTTTCCGTCCCTCGTATGCTTGTGCTTGGCACTTCTTGGGCCAGACAGTGGTCAACATGGTCGCTCATGGGTCAGCCAGGGGTCCACCAGTGGTCGAACCCAAAATACTAGTGTCAATTTCGATCACACTCTACAACGCTCGACTACACTCTACTACACTCTACTACACTCGATTACACATTGGCTGGATGGGATGTGCTGGTCGGTAGCGGGTGACGTTTCGACAGCGGAGCTCGCCATCGACTTTGAAGTGTACACCGGGCTCGATCTGCCGGGCAGTGTCGTAGCAACGACGGACGGGACACCGTTGAGCATGCGCGCGAGGGTACTCGCGAGGCTTTTGAAAACCGTTGGGGATGCGCTGGAGCGAAACGGCGACGAACCGCCTCTGCCGGGAAGGAAACTGGGGACGGTAGGGTCGCTGAGAACGGTGGGAGCCCCGCCGTGCCTCACGGGGTACGAGATGAGGCCAATCTTCCGTGGTGGTACGGAGACGATGGAAGTGCTCGAGACGCAGCTGACGACGGCTCGGCACGAATTCAACGGCGAGGCGTGGGGGATGGATCTTTTCCCGACGTACGGAGGTGGAAGGGCGGAGCGTGCGGCGAGATGGGCGGTGTTCAACGACGCTACGGAGAAGAAGAAAGGCAGGAAGTCGGCAGTCGTCGGAGGGGATCCGTGGTACGTGCCGGAAGGGGTTCCCCAACACGAAAAGTGGGGTGAGCGGGTGTGCCACGAGCACCAAAAGGTGAAGTGCGACGTCTGCAAGCGCCGGGGCAAGTCGGTGGCGTGGTGCTGTAAGGCCCACCACAAGGAAGACGACGGCCTTGCGGTGAAGTTCTGCGCGCAGCACCGCCTGACGCAATGCGCGACGTGCAAGACGATCGCAGAGTGCTGCCGCAACGGACACCACCGGTGCCTTGATCATGGCATGCCGACGTGTGCGCACTGCAGCCGGCTCGCGGATTTGCGGAGTCGAAGGCCCAAACTGTGCTGTCGGAAGGGGCACCACCGGGCGACCGTGGCGAGAGGAGAAGAAGCAGCATCGAAGAAGAGGAAGGCGGAGCTGGAGGGCGCCGCGCCAGCGCCGAGACAGGCGAAGCGTGAGAACGTGGTGTTCATTCTGCAGGAAGCAGCAGAAGGCAAGCGAGAGCCCGCAACATCAACACCGACGTCAGCAGCGAAGGTCGGGAAGACGGCGCCAACGCCAGCGAAGAAGCGGCGATCAGACTCCGCGGCGGAGCCGGTACCGAAAAGACGCAAAGGACGCGTCGATGCGCCACGACCATCGCCCAGGCGCCGAGAAAAAGCAGAAATCGACGCGCAACCGATGAACCTCGACGAGCAATCGAAGAAGAAGCGAAGCACCAAACGCGCGCCTGAGCGCGACGATCAAGACGAGCTAAAGAGGCGAAAGCATGACACTTCACGTGCGAAGAGATAACCGCGCAGTCGGCGATGCAGATTATCGCCACAGATTCTTTGCATTCTAATCCAAACGATTACACTCTACTACACTCGATTACACTATATTACACTGCGGTACCGAAAAGACGCAAAGGACGCGTCGATGCGCCACGACCATCGCCCAGGCGCCGAGAAAAAGCAGAAGTCGACGCGCAACCGATGAACCTCGACGAGCAATCGAAGAAGAAGCGAAACACCAAACGCGCGCCTGAGCGCGACGATCAAGACGAGCTAAAGAGGCGAAAGCATGACACTTCACGTGCGAAGAGATAACCGCGCAGTCGGCGATGCAGATTATCGCCACAGATTCTTTGCATTCTAATCCAAAATATTACACTCGATTACGCTCGATCAAGGGGTGGGTGAATTGGCTCAACTACGCGTCGCTGGAGGAAAAATTGGCTTGTCGCAATGCTGTGCAGCACTGGAGATCTCTTTAAAAGACCCCTGACCGAGATTTTTTCAACCTCTTTTTCGGATCTGGCCAGCCTAGTTCAACACCGGCAGGCAGAACCGGCGCTCCGAAGCCACACTTCCGCATGAAGCACTGTGGCAGGGCGTCTTGCGGTCTGAGACGGGTTGATGCACACCGTAAACAGAGCAGCGTGTGCAGCTGGGGTTCGCAGGCTACTGCCAGCTGCTGTGGGAAGCGTTGCTGGTAACGTTGCTTGCTAATTTTAGACTACCACTGCTGACCGACTTTGACCGAGTTTGGCCAAAACCTCGCCAGGTCAAGCTCGGCCCCTGAGCAAGGAGTCAGGCAAGAGAGAAGAACCGCAGAATGAGCGCAGACGCTGGGCAATGCTGTTGAAGAAAGAGTTAAACACCGGCAGCCAAACAGACCTTCAGGCAGGGAACAGCTACGGTGGTGAAGTAACGAACCTCATCCGAGTGTCGGGTGAAACCCCTTGCTTGTGTGTTCACTGGAAACGCGACCACCAAGTTTCTAGATTCTTTGGCGGGGTCCAGGTTTTCTGATGCCCTTCGTTCCCCTCATATTCGTGCTGCGGATCAAATACCCCTTGATTCCCCTTTCTGCAGTCGTTTTGCATTCGGAAGACCAGCGGAAGGAAAAAAACTGCAACTTACCACGGGCAACCAAGGATCTGTGTATCTCCCAACTTGGGGGGCCCAAGAGATATTTTTCCCGCCAGAACCTCCCAGAGAAAAAGTGCCCCAAAAATTTTTTTTCCGCTGTGCAGGGCCAAAATCCCCCCCCTCAGTAAAAACGCCCAATTTTTTTTTTGGTAAGCGGCTATAAGCTAATTATCCCTTTAATGTAACTAGCGACTGGTCACATTGGTCTGGCGACCACGCGACAGGAGCATTTCCAACACCGAACAACCTGACAGAGTCCGCAAGTGCTGCAGACAGCTGAAGAAATTGGGCGAAGACTGGGCGAAGAGGACGGTATTGCCGAGGTATGCTAGATAGTAGTAGTAAGGCGACCGGAAGTTTCACGGAGATTGTCTGTGCACTTTAACTCGTCGCTCAGAGCAGCTCTTGCATATGAATATATTGCGATATTCACACTGTATACTCTGCCCTGGTGCGTTTCGGGTCACCAACAGCACAGGCAGGTAAGGTTAGTATGGATTTACCATCACAGTAGCTCAAACTGGGAAATTGCAATACAGTTCATAATATATGTGCTGACGCTGCGGGAATTTTGAGAGCGACCACTGAAGCTGCCTTGATCAAGTGTTGCAACAGGAGAGAAGGTACCTACAAACCTACAATACACAGGGAATTGATGCGTTTTACTCGTACCTACCCCTTGTTGATGTTGACGAAGAAACGTGTGCATGGGAAGAGTCGTCTTACGAAAACCAGAGATACTACCCG
Organism: Diplonema papillatum; assembly: GCA_030068145.1. Taxonomy (NCBI): domain Eukaryota; phylum Euglenozoa; class Diplonemea; order Diplonemida; family Diplonemidae; genus Diplonema; species Diplonema papillatum. Next base: position 84,007 of record JAPJBO010000813.1, read on the forward strand.
TTCCTTGGGTGGACAGACACCCTATTGCCAGGGGATCCTCCCTGCTGGAGTGATGTTTCAGGCCACCTGAGAATAGAGCGGTATAATTTCAGGCTACCACAGGGGTGGACATGGGATGGCGATTGGAAAGTCGACTCTTCTGCTTGGCTATCAGAAGATCAAGGATTTCAGTATGCCGCTTCATGGTGCAGTAGGTTTCACAAACGACAACGTGTTTCCGACTTTGTAAGGCGAAGGAAGTGGATCCGACACCGTGTTGTACGTCGAATTGAGCCCGAAGTCGACCAAGTTGAAAAGTTAAAAAATGAAGTTGCAACACTTCATCAGCTGCTTTCACAGAAAGAGTCACTGATCGAGACGCTCTGCGAGGAAGGCAGGTCGTCATCATCTTTCAACGATTCCTCCAAAAATCAGTACTCAGTGAGCTACAAGTCGGAAATTAGTGCTGTGCAAGCAAATCGAGCGATGCTCACAAAGTCCAGGCTGAAGACAAGGTGACTTTTGATGCGTCACTCGGATTGCTTCAGGCCAGAGTTCTTCGACACTACTATGACAGACCGCTTCAGAGCTGTTTCTTTCGCAATCCGCTTTGCTACTTGGCTGTTGACAGAAGTCGAAGTGCACTAGCTTCACCTCTTGATGCGAACCTCACTAGCTGCCTTTTCTTGCCTGTCCTTCGAAGTTTAGACAGAAGGTTTCAAAAAGAACTGTGTGTCTTGTTTCTTTCCAGTGAGTAGGGCTGCAGTCCAGTATTCCAATCATCTCTCTACCCTTGCTGCCTCAGCGAACATGATAAGGGCTTGGGAGCAATGTGTGCGCATAGGGCCCCTACCTACCGTGTTGCCAATCGGAACACGAAGCAAGCCCCGTAGTCCTTATTGATCAGCACAACGACACCTTGTCGAGGCTTGATCAGTCCGCTCAGGTGCGTCGAGCGAGAGTTTCTGCCAACGGTTCATTGAGAAGGGTAACATGTCGCAAATTGTGTTTTGGCAGTAGAGTCGTGTTCTTGAAAGCGCCTTCGGCTTCCAGGTCCAAAAAAGGCGGGTTGCTGGGGAACATGAAGCGCACTTTAAAAACCATGTGGGTTGCTTATGCGTTGGCCGTCTACATCTATATTCTCTTTCTGCTGTACTTCTCAAAAATAGAGGTCAATGCTAGCACAATTCGCCGTGTTATTGCCGGGTTGTCTTTTTCAGTTCATGTTTGGGCGGTTTTCAGCAACCCTGGAGAGCTGGAAACAAATGTGGAGGACGGCAACCTCACAGGACCTAGGTACGAGTATGATGGTATCATGTGGGTGTCACGCAAGTTGTGCAAGGGGTGCGAGGTTATACAACCTTCTAGATCGAAGCATTGTTGGACCTGCCAACGATGTGTCAGGCGGTTCGACCACCATTGCATCTGGATTGGGAACGATGTAGGAGAGGACAACATGTTCGTTTTTTTGCTCTTTTTGGTCACCAAACTGGCTGTCAGCATTTTGGGTGTCTTTCTGAGTTACAGTTCGATTTCCCTCCTTGCTTGTCAGCATGATAGCAAGTTATGCACACTCGAAGAATTTGAAATTCCAGCGGCTTTGCTAAGTTGTGGACTTTTGCATATCAGAAAGTCAAAACACCACGGTCTTTTTACAAATGTTGCAGTTAAGCAGGCCGCCCTGAATTCCTTCATGCACACAAGTGCAGGCTTGAGCGTAATTGTTGTTTTTTACTCTTGTATTATCTTCGCTGTGCTGCTTGCATTATTGCTCTCATCTGTGATATATGGCATTTTCACGAACGAGACTTCCTACGAAAACATTCTTCGCATTCGCCTCCGACAGCAAGGTATTCAGGTTCCGAATATTTATTCGGGTACTTGCATCGAGAACTTGAGAGATGGCATCCTACCCCGCTCTTTGAAACATTCCACATGACCACTGTTCTTCTCCGTTCGTCCTGCATGTATGCCCTGACGAATGTGCCACAGATTCGTTTCTTTCGATCTTTCTCGACATGCCTCAGAATGCTCGAAATCATCATGAAACTAAATGACATAGATTTACAATGTTCAATCTGCAGGACGAAAGGAACAGCAAAATCCAAAAGTATAAGCTGTGCATCACGAGTGCCAACTGGCTCGAAGGCGGTGGAGGTGCATTCTGCAAAACAAACAATCCGACACCAAGGTGAGGTGGCTTCTTTCGGAGAAGCCGGCAATGATGGGGATAAGGTAGGAAATGCAATGTCTAGTGGGGAAGATAGTGTCGGCACAAGCCCTACAGGAGTGTCTCCGATGTCGTTTGGAGCTGGTACCCGGCTGAATGAGCAACCTGACATTACAACACCAGATTTTAATCGGAAGGCATCTCGCACTGATAGCAGCAATGGTGCTAATGGAGACACTACACCAATGACACCCAAAGGAGGTCCGCGCAGCTTCAAAAAGCACAGACCTGCAAAGCTGCCTGCAAACACAGATAGCCCATCACCAGCATCGCGTTGTGTCCAAGTCACGAGCGGAAAGCTCCAAGTAGGTGAGTTCGAAGTCACACGCGATGGTGCAAGCAAAGAAGTGTGGCTACTTGTGAACAGTAGATGCGACCCATCGAGCTCTCTTCTAACTTCCCCAATTATTTACAGCAATGCTCCACATGATAAGCAGACAAATGTCTTTAGTGGTCGGATGCAGTTTAGAGATTTCGTCGACGATGGCTATCTTGGCAAAGGTCATCATGGAACTGTTCGGAAGGTCAAACATGCGCCTACACATCGATACTTTGCCATGAAAGAAATTCCAATTCGTCCTGGAGATCCCAAAACTTCCGGGAGCAACATTGATCCTCAGTTGGAAAACGTGCTATTGCGCGAGTTGCACATGCTGCATGCTCACTATTCATCAGACCACATTGTCAAGTATTATGATGCCTACTTCCGAGATGGTGAGCTCAAGATCACTCTAGAGTATATGGATCACGGTTCAGTGGCGGACATAACAGAGAGACTCGGAAGAGGGTGGCCAGGACAGCCGCTATCTGCAGTTGCTGAGCAGGTATGATTATTCTTCAGGCAGCGAGGAGCAACAACCCCTCAGGGTCATTCTATGAGGAGAACACTGCAGGAAACTTGTGTGAGGAATATTCAGAACGTTTTCGCAGCGGTTTCTTGCTTTGAGAACACTCCACAACACACAGGTGGCACAGGGGTTGCATTACATGCACAGCAGCAACAAAATTCATCGTGATATTAAGCCTTCGAATCTATTGGTAAATCACAAAGGCATTGTGAAGATCAGCGATTTCGGAATAGCTGTGGTTGGTGACCAAGAAGGCGAGGTTGGCGAGCCTGGGGGTACTCTTTGCTACATGAGCCCCGAGAGACACGAGAAAAAGAAGCACGGTCCTGCTGCAGACATCTGGGCTCTCGGCATCACCTTAGCGCAATGTGCCCTAGGTGGAGAGTTGCCATATAATATCTGCACAGCCGATGGGCCCTTCGATGTAGTCCAAATCATTGCAGCACCCTTAGCTTTTAATCCAGAAGTTGATCTTTCGCCCGACTTCAAGGAGCTCATCTGTCAATGTGCTGCAAAAGATCCGACACAACGACCTACTGCCCAAGCATTTTTTAGTTCACCCTTCATGGTTGCTCTCAACAAGAATGGCCCAAAAGCCATCATTGATTTTCTTGCTAGCCAGGGTTTAGATACTCAGGCACCAAGACCAGCACCTGATTCTTGACTTGTCTGCTTGGTGTTCTCCACAGTGACCGACACTTTTCTAAGTTTGTCGAACCGCAGAGAGGGGAAGCTGCCAAATGCGAGTACACCCAGCATACACTTTTCTCCAGACGGGCATACAAGCCCAGTCTTCTCCGATTTCAATGATGACCGTCGACAATCATGGAACTTTGAGACATGCCTCCAACTGAGTCAGTTCATAAGCGGCTTACAGTCAAGTGAATGCTTTGCTTGGCAATACTGAACAAGGCAACAGGGCAGTGCCACCCATCCAAAGTCTTGAACTCCTTGTGCTCTAAATCTAGCTTCCACTCATGCCAGCACCCACACTCCCTGAATGATCGACTCCAGGGTGGAGCATTTAAGACCCCTCTACTTTCAGCTTCTTTGTTTTCAAACATGGCATTCGGACATCCTGATCCACCTTTTACTTCATGCTCAATGACAGCTTGGGTTACATTTTTGTGCTCCACGTGTGTCTGAGTACCTGCTGATGCGAAACGAAACGAGGTTCAGCATGTATGACCCTTATGTTACTCATGAGCACTTCCCATTTTGATCTGTCACACGTGTTGTAATATCCTGGCCTGCTGAAGCTGTCTTGCCTACAATGTTGTTTTCTTTTTCATTTGTGAGTGTTTCAGACTGCTTTCCATTCGTATGTTCCTCATGCTGTTTCACCCTACTGCTTTTCCCTTGGTATGTGAATTTGGCTGCTTGTGCTCTTCCGGAAACACCGAGTGCTATAACAACACTGTGGTTCAACCAGCCGCACCGAAGACTCTGGTCAGGCGAACATTTGGTCGGAACTCGTTCAGGAGGAGGGGGTAGGAATGGATGGAAGCAGGATTTATGAAGAACTTGAACACCAATTTCTGAGTGTGCGTCGACAATGGGATAGACTTCCACTTCCCTTGCAAGGTGTAGTTGGTTTGAACACAGCAGTCTTCTGCTTGGCGAAGACAAAGCCTGGTTTGCGAATGCTACCGCGGCACGGATGCCTGTCGTGGGACAATGCTGTCCGGCGGCGGCGGTTCCACACAGTTGTAACATCTGTTTTCACACACACCACCTTTCTTCACCTTGCTTTCAACACCGTCATGTTCGTTAACATTACACCACTTGTCTACATTGGCATGGACAAGCGAAACAAGACTTTATCAGTAGCGATGCAAGCAGTGTTCTACATTACTGCCTCTGCAGTGACAGCCAATGTGATGAGTCTGTTGTGCACACGAGCAGTGCCTGCGCTCTCTCGGCTGTCCACAGTTGGGCTCAGCGGCGGAGTATGCTTTTTCTTTATTTAGGAAAAGGTCGGAGACACTGTTGACCACACCTTAATTGAGTTGCGGTCACCGATCCCCCAACCGCCAACCGCTAGCATCCTGTACTTGACGCGACGCGGAGTGCTGGCACCGCCCGGCGAATAGAGGGCCACGAGGGCAGGCTATCCTCGTGTTGTAGCCATGTTGTGTAAAAGTCTGGGGGCCTGGTCAACCACCTCACACAAACCTTTCGCGGCTGTGACTGGACAGTCGGGATGCCGGGGGCGGGTCTCCATGAAGAAGAGAAAAGTAAAGCAAGACCCCCCTGCACCTGCTGTCTCCAGCTGCTTCGGCAGACGACACATACGAACTACTTAATATCAAAAGCCCCAACCCACGTGTTGATGTTACCTTGATCAACTCACACCAAGCTGAACCTACTACTATGGAAAAGGTCGGATTCTGCTTGCTGGGGCCTGTACTACCAACCGGTGAACGAAATCCGGGGGTTTGGGCCACACATCCTGCAGGCTCTTACGGGCTCAGTCCCTTCAATCACTTCAAAAAGCGTTGCTTTGGTAGCAGTGGCTGCACCTCGAACGTGACGTGCACAGGAAATCGGCCAGAAACTGTGATCATAGCACAAGTCGGTACCGACTCTGGCGTTTGTCTGCAGTACCTTCATGTCCACTGTGGAAGCCCGAGGATTAAGCCGGTCCATTCGCCCCTGATAGTCCCTCTGCCTGAGCCGACTGTTTGGCTCACGCTTTTGGATAACTGTGCTTGTAAAAGTCAAATAAAAAAATCTACCAGCTAAAGAAGGCAACAAACACTCACACAGCTGTACTCGGCTCTAATAGGCGCAGCAGCCCTGCATCCTGATCTGTCTGTATCTGTTCTCCTGTTACCTGAGCCAGTCTCTATAGAAACTGTTGTGTGCTTTGCTCTTTCCATTGACATCATCGGGCTTCTCGCATTTGGGTTTCACATGAGTAACGGAGGCGTGGCCCACCATGTTCACCTGATGGGTGCTCTGGTGGGATGTCTGGGATCGCGGTACTACCTTGTACCTAATCAGTCTCGCAGTTCGTGGTGGTGAGTCAGGCGTTGTTAGTTGCTGCCTGAGGCGGCCGACTCCTTCGCAAACCCGAACAGGTCATATTATTACGAGACTCTTTCACTTGACACCACTAGATTCGGGGGACAAAAAACACCGGCCTGCTTTCTCTGACCTTGCTTCGTGTTGTTTTGACAACACGACCTACAAGAACCTTAACCGTTAGCTGCCACCGCATTTTGAGGTTTCCCCATCGTTGAGAAGGTGTGTAACTGACCTTTGGAAGCCTTGATGTTGACCAACTTTTCTGCAGGGACTGCCCTTTGGAAGTGACCTTTGGAAGCCTTGATGTGGCCCAAGTTTTTTGGAGGGACTGACCTTTGGAAGCCTTCAAGTTTTCTGGAGGGACTGACCTTTGGAAGCCTTCATGTGCCCCAAGTTTTCTGGAGGGACTGCCCTTTCGAAGCCTTGATGTGCCCCAAGTTTTCTGGAGGGACTGCCCTTTCGAAGCATTGTGGTCCAAGTTTTTTGGAGGGACTGACCTTTGGAAGCCTTGATGTGGCCCAAGTTTTCTGGAGGGACTGACCTTTCGAAGCCTTGATGTGCCCCAAGTTTTCTGGAGGGACTGCCCTTTCGAAGCCTTGATGTGCCCCAAGTTTTCTGGAGGGACTGCCCTTTCGAAGCATTGTGGCCCAAGTTTTTTGGAGGGACTGACCTTTGGAAGCCTTGATGTGGCCCAAGTTTTCTGGAGGGACTCCCCTTTCGAAGCGTTGATGTGCCCCAAGTTTTCTGGAGGGACTGCCCTTTGGAAGCCTTCATGTGGCCCAACTTTTCTGGAGGGACTGCTCTTTCGAAGTCTTGATGTGCCCCAAGTTTTCGGGAGGGACTGCCCTTTCGAAGCCTTGATGCACCCCAAGTTTTCTGGAGGGACTGCCCTTTCGAAGCACTGTGGCCCAAGTTTTTTGGAGGGACTAACCTTTGGAAGCCTTGATGTGGCCCAAGTTTTCTGGAGGGACTGCCCTTTCGAAGCCTTGATGTGCCCCAAGTTTTCTGGAGGGACTGCCCTTTGGAAGCCTTCATGTGGCCCAAGTTTTCTGGAGGGACTGACCTTTAGAAGCCTTGATGTGCCCCAAGTTTTCGGAGGGACTGCCCTTTCGAAGCGTTGATGTGCCCCAAGTTTTCTGGAGGGACTGCCCTTTGGAAGCCTTCATGTGGCCCAACTTTTCTGGAGGGACTGCTCTTTCGAAGTCTTGATGTGCCCCAAGTTTTCGGGAGGGACTGCCCTTTCGAAGCCTTGATGCACCCCAAGTTTTCTGGAGGGACTGCCCTTTCGAAGCATTGTGGCCCAAGTTTTTTGGAGGGACTAACCTTTGGAAGCCTTGATGTGGCCCAAGTTTTCTGGAGGGACTGCCCTTTGGAAGCCTTCATGTGGCCCAAGTTTTTTGGAGGGACTGCCCTTTGGAAGCCTTCATGTGGCCCAAGTTTTCTGGAGGGACTGACCTTGAGGCCCGCACCCCCCGGAGCGGGGGGACAAAATCTGACTTGCCACCTCCTCGCGGTGTCCCCTGGAAACGTGTTTTTCGAAACGCGGCCAAGGCAAGCAGTACCTTTGCTGTGGGTGAAAGCCCCTTACTTCGTATCTGGCGTCCGAGCTGCGCACCTACCCTTCCCGGGCGTAAAAGATCCTGCCCCAAGCTGCCCAGCAGGAACGGGGGGGGCGGTGCAAAGAGGCACCTTCCAGGTGAGCCTTGCCAAGTTTGACTCCCTTGTGGCCCTCTCATCGTGAAGGCGGGGTAAAATCGGGATGGTTACCAATGTGCCCCCGGTTTTTTGAATTAGTTGGCCCCAGTCTGAGTGACAGGTGGCGGCTTGTGGCTGAGCCGCGGCCTTTCCAGGCCCTTAGCCGACTCTCCTTTCGTTTTTCTGAGTCCCCAGTGCCGTGGGGCAGGCGCCGGTTGCAGTGTGCAACTGGTGCGGGTTCAAACCGCGCCTGTCTGTGTTCGTGGTTGTGCCGTTTTTCGTTGTGAAGAAGTGAACCCGGAGAACCCACCAGGTCAGGCACCAGGTTTCTTGTCTGGCAAACTGTACGGCCTGGTGTTTAAAAAAAAATCAAGGCTGTCTGTGCGGTTGGCTGTGACAAGTCCACTCCTGCATTTCACAAAATTTGCAGCAGGAGGGACTGAGTCACACCAATCGAAAAGACACCGGAGAATACCCGAGTGTCGGCCCACAAACGAAGTATTTGAACTTCCCCTTTTGGAACTTGCTTGTCTTGCCCATTTTTCCCAGTTTGCCTCGAAGGCCCCCGTACGATTCTTCCAAAAAAAAAAAAACCCGCAAACCCGCAAACCCGCACTCGGTGGCCCTGCGGGCCCCCTCGTGCATTTGATGGATTCTTAGTGCTTCGATGTGGGCCTTCTTGTCCAGGTTCGGCCTCTTGTGTGAAGAGGCCGACTCGAAAGAAAACAGGATTCAGCACACACAACGCAAACAGGAACTAGAAGAAGAAAAGAAATTCACAAGATGGTTCGGGTCGGAGTTGTGCTTGAAAAATCTGGTGTTCGAGAGTTCGTGTGGAAGCAGTCAAGGTATGTGAAGTTCCGAGTCAGCGAAAAGGTTCTGACAGAGCTATGGGTACATATTTTTGTTGATATTTTGACCGATGCATCCAACGAAACCGTCACAGGAATTCGAAGCTCCTACGAACGACGTTCTTTCAAGGGTCGCAACTTCGGGAGAACGTGCCCCCCCATTTCGACATGCAACAGTTGCCTATCACGTTTTCGGTGTTCCTTCAGCAAAGTGCTCCTGAGAGGTCGTGAAGTCCAAGAAGCTGGCCATCAAAGGCCCCGGAATTCTCAATGGGTGGTCTTGGGGTTGGGGGACAAAATCTGACTTGCCACCTCCTCGCGGTGTCCCCTGGAAACGTGTTTTTCGAAACGCGGCCAAGGCAAGCAGTTCCTTTGCTGTGGGTGAAAGCCCCTAACTTCGTATCTGGCCTCCGAGCTGCGCACCTACTCTTCCCAGGCGTAAAAAGGTCGGCAAGAAAGCAGCAGCAGCAAGGCAGCAGCAGCAAGGCAGCAGCAGCAAGGCAGCAGCAGGCAAGGCAGCAGCAGCAAGACAGCAGCAGCAAGGCAGCAGCAGCAAGGCAGCAGCAGCAAGGCAGCAGCAGCAAGGCAACAGCGGCAAGGCGGCAGCAGCAAGAGAAGGGGGGGACAACGAGGAGCCGGCGAGCAAGGCCAGCAGCAGCACAGGCAAGACAGCAGCGGCAAGGCAGGAGCGGCAGCAGGACAGCAGCAGCAAGGCAGCAGCAGCAAGGCAGCAGCGGCAAGGCAGCAGCAGCAAGGCAGCCAGAGCAAGACAGCAGCGGTTAATCAGCAGGAGGAAGAGCACCAACAGAAGGCAGCAGACAGGATAGGAGCTTTGAATTCAAATAAACATAAACAGAAAATCAAAACACAGGCGAAGTTTGTTTGAAGCGCTTAAGAAGGAAATCGGAGCTTGCAATGAAAGCAGTCTTTGCAAGCGAAGGTCCTTGACTGCAGTGTTTGGTTTTGCGAGAATTCCACAGCTTCGGAGAAAGGCAGCAGAGCAGCAGGAGCAAGAGTAGCAGCAAGAAGAGCAGCAAGAGGAGGAGCAAGGCAGCAGCAAGGCAGACAGCAACTTTCGTTTCAAAGAAACCTAAACAGGAAATTAAAACACAGACGAAGTTTGCGAATCGGGGCTTCGATGAAAAATGCAAGCCTTTCCATTTCGAAGGGGGAGGGTCGTTTACTGCAGCGTTTGGTTTTGAGAGAGTTTCACAGCTTCGATGAAAGGCAACAAGAGAAGCAGGAGCAAGAGCAGCACCAGCACCAAACACAGGAACAACAGGAGCAGCTAGATGAGCAGCAGCAAGGCAGCAAAAACCCCATCGAAGTCAAGAGAAGGTTGCTTTAAGCCTTTTGTCCACACTTTTCTTCTTATTTTAAAGAAATGAATGTAAAGAAATGAAAAGATGTCCCAGTGCTGGCATGGCAGGCCCCTTTTGGCCCAAAAACAGGTAGCCACCGTTGTCAGCACATGGGGTTTCCACTCATTCGCATTTTTTTTTGTAGCAGCAGAAACATCAGCAAGACTGAAGCACCAGCAGGGGGAGAAGGAGCAGAAGCAGCAGCAGCAGCAGCAGCAGAAGCAGCAGCAGCAGAAGTAGCAGCAGAAGCAGCACAGCATCAGCAGAACCAAACCAGGAACCCAAAACATTGGGAGGAAGGATGGGGGAGGGGAAAATGGCTATTGGTTGTCTCTTGTGTGCGTGCTTTGTCCTATCTTTGAAGGGTTGAAAGGAAGCTGCACTTTGCAACGCGGGAGTACCTGTCGAGCCAGTCAGCAAGATCAACCCGTGTCACTATGCCAGCATTTTGGATCAGATGCGAGCCCCTCCATAGGCTTTGTTGAGCGTCCTTGACGTTCATGCTTTGAGCAACTCCTGCAGGCAGTTCCTCGCAACTGGCCGAAAAAACTTTGTCTCACGACATTGTATGTGGCTAACCGCAGTGGAAACGAAACAGGAGGAAGCAAACCTTTCGAGGTCTGCGTGTTCATAGTTCTGATGATCCCTAATCGGTGGAAGTTTTGGGCAGATTAGAGACAGACAAAGCACACGCATAGCAACAATCTTTGGCACGGGGACTGTGATACTTGGGTATATTTTTCGAATTTTCAAGTTTTGGAAAAAAATATTATGAGCACCAGGCAGCACCAGCAGGAGCAGCACCAGCAGCAGGCAGCACCAACGGCAGGCAGCACCAACGGCAGGCAGCACACGCAGGCACCAGCAGGAAGCACATAGCAGGCAGCGCAGTACCAGCAGACACCCACCCAGGCCAGCACCCAGCAAGTCAGCACAGCAAAGTCAGCACCAGCAAGTCAGCAACCAGCAAGGTCAGCACCACAAGTCAGCACCAGGCAAGTCAGCACCAGCAAGTTCAGACCAGCAAGTCAGCACCAGCAAGGTCAGCCAGCAGCAGCCAAGCCAACAAAAAGCCTTGAGTGAGAGACAAGCCCCTAGACACACAGGACTCCCACCACTCATCCTTTTGCTTTCCATTTCTGCGCGTTCTTTGCGGGGTCCTGTTTGCCAAGCCTGATTGGAAGAGATGGGGGGCACAGGGCCACCACCTCCTGCAAACCCGGTGAAACCGGACCTGTGGAATTGGATGCTGCCAAAAAATGAGCTGGTTTGCGGGTCTGGTTCATAGGAAAACCAATAGAAACTGGATTCTGAATTTTGAGTTTTTCAGAATTTTTTTTTGACAAAGGTGAAATTTTTGCTTGGAATTTTTCATTGTGACGAACAGACAGACAGACGGACAGACAGACAGACAGACAGACAGACGGACAAACCCGCAAACCCGCAAACCCGCAAACCCGCACACGCAATCCCGCCTGGCGGCGGGATTGCGTGCCCCCCCCCACACCCCCCTGTGATGGAGTGCGACTCGAAAGAGAACACCGAACAGGAGGAAGAAGAACCAACCAAGAAGTAACGAACAAGAAAATTGCACAAGATGGTGTCCGACGACGTCTTTAGGATTTCGCAGGGAAGCAATCAAGGTATGTTAATTTACGAGTCATTGTAGAGGTTCTGGGAGATGTACGGTACTCATTTTGGTAAGATTTTGACCGATGCATTCAAAGAAACCTGACAGGAACCCGAAGCTGAGACGAACGACAGTGTTACGAGGGTCCGAACTTCGGGAGAACAAGACCCCCATTTCGACATCAGGTCTCCTACTGCCTTTTCATAAGTGCAGGAAACGGGGCTTCAGAGGGCCTGGGGTTCTCGATTGGTGGATGTGGCCGTCTTGTGCGGAAAGAATCAAGGTATGCGAATTTGCGGTTACTTGAAGAGGTTCTGAAAAAGCTGTGGGTACTCATTTTAGTGAGCCTTTGACCGATGCATCGAAATAAACTGTAACAGAAGCTCAGAATACGAAAGGGATTTCGAGAGTCGGAAAGTCGGAGGACAAGCCCCCATTTCTGAAGTCGGGGGAAGGTCGCCTATCGTGTTTCTTTAGCAAGGTACGTGAAGCTGCGTGCCGTTGAAGAGGTTCTAAGAAAGATATTCATTTTCTTTGGATGAATTCTTGACCGATGCATCCAATCAAGAGACACACACAAAATATCTCCCTGTAGAGATCACAAAATTGCAAGCCCCCACCCAGGAGATGGATAGTTGCCTGTTCCTGACACATTGTTGTTGTTTCTCCAATTGTATTCTGTCACCGAAGACCTGTCTTTGACTGATGATCAAGCACAAATCTTCGACAGCTTTGTTTTCTGACTTCCTGTTTGGGCAAACGAAACTGTTCATTCGTTGGCAACCAATCTATGAACATTTGCAGTAATTCAGCGCCGCTCTTGTAGTCTTTCTTGCGCCGTTCTCTGGCCATTTGCAGTCGTTCTGCGCCATTCTTTACCATTGGCACTCAGTCTAGCTCCGTTCTTTGAACATTGGTAGTCGTCCCTGCGCCGCGCGTTGGTCATTTGCTTTCATCCTTTGGGCGATCGCTGGCGCCGCTCGTTGGTCATTGGCTGGTATTCTTGGCACTGTCTCCGGTCATTTGCAGTCGTTCTATCGCTGCTCTCTGCCCATTGCAGTCGTTCTATCGCTGCTCTCTGCCCATTGGCAGTCATGCTGACGCCGTTCTGTGGCCATTTGCTGTCCTTCAAGCGCCGTTCATTGGCCACGAGAGCACCGCCCTTTGGCCATTCACTGTCAGTCTGCCGCCGCTGTTGAAGAGAATTGGTAGTCATTCCAATTCCATTCTTTGGCCAGCGACGGTTGTTCTAGTTCTAGCATTATTCTTCGGCCGTTGGCAGCCAGTCTAGCGCCGTTATTTGAACTTTGGTAGTCATTCTAGCGCCGCTCATTGGTCGCATTGTGCTCATTCTAGCGTCGCTATATATTGTCATGCTGGTGCTGTTATCGGGCCATCTACCGTGCATCAAGCGTTTTTAGGATTTTGCTTACGGGCGTTTGATGTCATTCAAACACCGTTCTTTGGTCAGTCTATCGAACGCCGATCTGTGGCCGTTCGCTGTCAATCTGGTGCCACTTCTTAGGCATTCGTGGTCATCCAATCGGCATTCTATTATCAGCGATCGCTGTCATCTGCCACCGCTCTCTGGGCATTCGTAGTCGTTCTACCGCAGCTCCTTTCCCATTTGCTGTTATTCTGGCTTCGTCCTTTGGACATGATGAAGCGTTTTGGCGCCGGTCATTGAGCCGTTGTTGTTGTTGTAGCTTCCATCGAGGTTTCGGCGTTTGCTGCCGATCTTTGGGCGTTTGTTGTTATTCTAGCGTTCTTTGGTCTTTGCAGTCAATCGAGGACCGCTCTTTCGTCGTTTGTTGCCGATCTTTGGGCGTTTGATGTCATTCGAACACTGTTTTCTTTGTCCGCCGCTCTCTGGACATTCGTCGTCGTTCTACCGCTACTCCTTGGCCATTTGCTGTTGTCCTGACACCGCCCTTTGCGCATGATGAAGTGTTCTGGCGCCGATCCTTGGTAGTTGTTGTTATTCTAGCGCCGGTCTCTGGTTATTTGCAGTCGAGGGCCGTTTGCTGTGTCGCTGGCGCCGATGTATGGGCGTTTGATGTCATTCAAACACCGTTACTTTGCCATTTACAGTCGCTCGAGCGCCGATGTGTGACCGTTGGCTGTCAATCTGGTGCCACTTCTCAGGCATTCGTGGTCATTCAAACGCCGTTCTGATATCAGCGTGCTGTCATTCCGTCGCCGCTTTATTGGCACTCGTAGTCGTTCTACCGCCGCTCATTGGCCATTTGCTGTTATTCTGGCTCCGTCCTTTGGACGTGATGAAGCGTTTTGGCGCTGATCCTTGGGCGTTTGTTGTTATTCTAGCGCCTGTCTGTGGTAATTTGCAGTCGGTCGAGGGCCGTTTGTTGTCTCCCTGGCGCCGATCTTTGGGCATTGGATGTCATTAAATCGCCGTTTTTTTGTCATTAGCAGTCGCTCGAGCGCCGATCTGTGGCCGTTGGCTGTCATTCCGCCGCCGCTTTCTGGGCATTCGTAGTCATTGGCCATTTGCTGTTATTCTGGCTCCGTCCTATGGGCGTGATGAAGCGTTTTGGCGCTGATCTTTGGGCGATTGCTGTTATTCTAGCGCCTGTCTTTGGTAATTTGCAGTCGGTCGAGGGCCGTTTGTTGTCTTTTTGGCGCCGATCTTCGGGCATTGGACGTCATTAAACCGCCGTTTTTTTGTCATTAGCAGTCGCTCGAGCGCCGATCTGTTATCCGCCTGCTGTCATTCCGCCGCCGCTTTCTGGGCATTCGTAGTCGTTCTACCGCCGCTCATTGGCCATTTGCTGTTATTCTGGCTCCGTCCTGTGGACGTGATGAAGCGATTTGGCGCTGATCTTTGGGTGTTTGTTGTTATTCTAGTGCCTGTCTTTGGAAATTCTCAGTCGGTCAAGGGCCGTTTGTTGTCTCCCTGGGCCTTTGTAGTCTTTCTTGCGCCGTTCTCTGGCCATTTGCAGTCGTTCTGGCGCCATTCTTTGACCATTGGCACTCAGTCAAGCTCCGTTCTTTGGACATTGGTAGTCGTCCTTGCGCCGTGCGTTGGTCATTTGCTTTCATCCTTTGGGCGATCACTGGCGCCGCTCGTTGGTCATTGGCTGGTATTCTTGGCACTGTCTCCGGTCATTTGCAGTCGTTCTATCGCTGCTCTCTGCCCATTGGCAGTCATGCTGACGCCGTTCTGTGCCGTTCATTGGCCACGAGAGCACCGCCCTTTGTCCATTCACTGTCAGTCTGCCGCCGCTGTTGAAGAGAATTGGTAGTCATTCGAATTCTATTCTTTGGCCAGCGACGGTTGTTCTAGTTCTAGCATTATTCTTCGACCGTTGGCAGTCATTCTAGCGCCGCTCATTGGTCGCATTGTGCTCATTCTAGCCTCGCTATATTTATATATTGTCATGCTGGCGCGTTTGGTATCGAGCAAAGTTACCTAGCAGGTACTGCCAGTTACCTACCAGTTACTGTAAAAATCAGGCCGGGTTTCAATATTTTTTTCCCCCAGTTCGTACTGTTGTGTACTAGAAAGTTTGGGGGTTTCACCACCTGGGCGGGTTTCCCGAGGGATGCATCCAAGTTGTGTGCGAAATAACGAGTGAGGATAGAAACCTCACACAAATTATCTAAAACCTGACACTAAACAAACCGCAAAGGGCAGTGAAAACGCGCAGGACGGTGTACCCCCCGCCTGCTGGTGAGATGAGACTTTGTGGTGCTTACTTGGAAAACATTAATAAATTGTCCACAAGTGGCGGGTAAGGAAAGTCTCCAGCGACCAAGTGCTCTACCGAACATCCCGTCAAACGATTGTAACCGACACACCGCGACCGACCCCGCAACCTGTTATGCCGTGCAACATCCAGTCCCTCGGAGAAAAGCCGTAGTGACGAATTCGTCCACCAGCCACAAGACTTTTCCAGAATGTGATTTCTGGCTTCATTTTCCTACAGTCCCCATCGCCCCCTCCACCTTTCTGTTATGGCAGCACCAACGGAGGCTTCCCGCTGTTTCTGATTCAAAACGAAGTAGTAAGGTCCCTTGAACGGCAGGGAGCAAGGATAGGGAGTGAGCCAGCCCCCATGCTTATTTTTGTTGCCACTCACGTGCAAGCCGATCAGACGATGCAGTAACTTTACCTGCCCGGCAAGAAAGACCTCATGGAACCTGCAGCACAAGATAGGAAACTATCCTCACCTTTTAGAGTGAAGAGGTCAAAGGTTCTCATACCCAGTATCTCCAGCGCATCCGAAGTGGAATTCCTCCTCCGCATCGCAAGCGGGCTGTACTACGAGTATCACAAAGTACTGTCCCTCCGACGATCTCGATCATGAAGTGGCTCGTGGTGCTTGGTCCCAGTGCTGGAAGGGGCATGAGGGAAAATGAAGCGAATCTTGCGAGATGCAAACCACAAGAGTTCGTGACGAGATGGTAAGGCAAAGGTTTGCTGTAAGGAGTCCGAGTTACCGACTGTCATCCTTGTCATCCTTCCTCAGGGTCGTCTCAAAGAGCTTCTTGCTCTCTTGGCAACAGAGCGAAAGAAGCAGCTGGTCGAAGAAAAGCGGCTGTGGGGCAACACCAAGCAGTTGGCAGCAGAAAACGTTGAAGCTCGGAAAAGGAAACGATTCCATTCCGCTTGGACTACAGAACGGACTGGCAGAGACCAGTACCACTTCAGCAGTGCCAAGCTAGAGGAGCAAAATCGACAATAAGCCAGCGAAAAAAGGAAGGCCTGTGTTGGAGTGGCAAGAGAGCGAGGATGAGAAGGACATCGACTTTCTGCATGCAAGCTTGCTTGAGGGTGACATGGAGACTCACACAAAAGTTGCAGCGAAGGGCCCCCAGATGTGCAAATCCAAGACACGACAACGAATTCCCCCGGATGCCCTTATACAGAAGTCGACCAAGACAAGAGACCATTGGACCCGCCGCTGTTCTTCCACGAAGGAGATGTCAACGAGAATTGATGATTTGCTGCAAGAGTACATGGGTTGTTTTTCCTCCATCACATCTTGGCATCTGTTGCGAAGGGATCGAGCCTTGTAAGCGTCGAAGTTTCCGAGCCCTTTTTTCTGCTAAGTGCGAAAAGCTGCACAAAAATATTTATTTTGAGGCTGAAAAAAAGTTACCTGCCAGTTACTGTCAGCTACCTACCAGTTACTGTCAAAATCAGGCCTTCAAATGCGCCACATGCTGGTTCTGTTATCTGGCCATCTACCCTGCATCAAGCGTTTTTAGGATTTCGCTTACGGGCGTTTGATGTCATTCAAACACCGTTCTTTGGTCATTCGCAGTCTATCGAACGCCGATCTGTGGCCGTTCGCTGTCAATCTGGCGCGCATTCGTGGTCATCCAAACGCCGTTCTGTTATCCGATTGCTGTCATCTGCCACCGCTCTCTGGGCATTCGTAGTCGTTCTACCGCAGCTCCTTTCCGATTTGCTGTTATTCTGGCTTCGTCCGTTGGACATGATGAAGCGTTTTGGCGCCGGTCATTGAGCGTTTGTTGTTGTTGTAGCTTCCATCGAGGTTTCGCCGTTTGTTGCCGATCTTTGGGCGTTTGATGTCATTCGAACGCTGTTTTCAGTGCTCCTTGGCCATTTGCTGTTGCATGATGTAGCGTTCTGGCGCCGATCCTTGGTAGTTTGTTGTTATTCTAGCGCCGGTCTTTGGTCATTTGCAGTCAGTCGAGGGCCGTTTGCTGTGTCACTGGCGCCGATGTATGGGTGTTTGATGTCATTCAAACGCCATTACTTTGTCATTCGCAGTCTAGAGCGCCGATCTGTGGCCGTTGGCTGTCAATCTGGTGCCACTTCTCAGGCATTCGTGGTCATTCAAACGCCGTTCTGATATCAGCTTGCTGTCATTTTGTCGCCGCTTTCTTGGCACTCGTAGTCGTTCTACCGCCGCTCATTGGCCATTTGCTGTTATTCTGGCTCCGTCCTTTGGACGTGATGAAGCATTTTGGCGCTGATCCTTGGGTGTTTGTTGTTATTCTAGCGCCTGTCTGTGGTAATTTGCAGTCGGTCGAGGGCCATTTGTTGTCTCCCTGGCGCCGATCTTTGGGCATTGGACGTCATTCAAACGTCGTTTTTTTGTCATTAGCAGTCGCTCAAGCGCCGATCTGTTATCCGCCTGCTGTCATTCCGCCGCCGCTCTCTGGGCATTCATAGTTGTTCTACCGCCATTTGCTGTTATTCTGGTATGCTCTTGGAAATGATGAAACGTAGGTCATTCACTGATATTCTTGGCACCATCTCCGGCCATTTGCAGTCGCCGACAACGTTCTTTGGCCATTCGCAGTCGTTCTGGTGCAGCTCTTCGGCCGTTTGCTGTAATTCTGGCGCCGTGCCTTGGAGTTTTGGAGTCGTTTTACCCTGCTTCTCAGTGGCCATTCGTTGTCTCTCTGGCGCCGTCCTCTGGCCGTTTGTTGTCATCCTTTCGTTTTGTGGCTAGCGCCGCTTGTTAGCTGGTCAGTCATGCCGGTTCCGCACTCTGGGCATTTTTCGTCGTTCTAGCATCACTCGCCGGTTTGGGTCGTTTTATCGCTGGCGCCCTGGCCGTGCATTGTCTCTTGCACCATTCTCTGACTCTGACGGGTTTACCGTCATTTTAGCACCGTTCTGTGGCCATTACAAGTCGATGTAGCGCCGCTCCCCGGCCGTTCTAGCTGCTGGAAAATGATGCCGTTTCTTGGACATTTGGAGTCGTTCTACCGCAGTTCTGTGCCCATTCGTGTCTCACTGGCACCAGTTGTGGTCATTGTGTTCTCGTTCTAGCGCCGCTCTTCGGCCGTTTTGTGGGCATTTGGGGTCGTTTCTATCGCTGCTCTGGGGCCATTCGTTGTCTCTCAGGCGGTGTCCTCCAGCTGTTTGTGGTCACTCTAGCGCCGTTCTAGCACCGCTTGTTCAGCATTCACTGTGTCATTCCTGGCCCCGCCTTTCGGCCGTCCTGCAATTAAGGCGACATCCTTTGGACATTTGGAGTCTTTTTACCACTGCCGCTGCAGTCGTTCTACGGTCGTTGTGTGGCAGTTTGAGGTCATCGTAGCACTGTTCTTTGGCAATACCGTTCTCTGGCCGTTTGGGCTGGCAGTGCGCTGTGTTCTGGCACTGTTCTTTAGTCATTTGTGGTCGTTCTGTATCTCTGGCGCCACTATTTGACATTGTCCATGCACTCGTTCTAGCACCATTAGCTAGCTTCTTTGATACAATGCTTTTTCCCCTATGCAAAAGAAAAAGGAAATAGTCTTCCCATCAGTGCTGGCGTGGTTGGCCCTTTCCCCTGCCAAAAAAACAGGAAACCACATATGCCAGCACAAGGGTTTGCCATTTTAAGAAAACTCAACAAAGCTGATGCAATTCACAAGAAAGAGTCGCCGGGAAAATTGGCGCAAACTGACTCCACATCAATCTAACCACCAACGTCCGACTAGTCGAATTTCTGAAGTCATACACCCCCAACTACCAAAGTCGGAATGTGACTCAAAGTGACCCGGAATGAAATGCAGTCGTGGCTTTTCTAAAGCCACAAACCCCTCAACCACCCAAGTTGGAATGTAGCCCGAAAAGCTGACCCACAGTGACCCAGAATGAAATGCAGTCGTGGCTTTTCTAAAGCCACAAACCCCCCAACCACCAAACCACCAAACCACCAAACCACCAAAGTTGGAATGTAGCCCGAAAAGGTGACCCAAAGTGACCCAGAATGAAATGCAGTCGTGAAATGCAGTCGTGGCTTTTCTAAAGCCACAAACCCCCCAACCACCAAAGTCCGAAAAAGTGCGAAAAAGTGTCCCAAAATGACCTGAAAAAGTGACAGAAAGCGACCCGTGAACCAGTTTTTGGCCCTTTTGGGCCAATTTTTTTTTTGTCAAAAAGTGACCTGAGAAAGTCGCGGGTTCGGACAGACAGACAGACAGACAGAC